>WNGS01162647.1:6673757-6690950 GCA_020271785.1 Procambarus virginalis
TGGAAGGTCTCTCTTGCTTCCATCCCATATGGCTCTGTTACCCAATCACAAGGTTCTCACTGTGGATGCTATTACTCACCTAGTTATTATTGCAAGGAAAAAGTCACAGCTCTTGGGTCCCACTTCAGTACTTAATCGGCTGGTGTATAGGTTCCAGGAGCCTATTGGGCTCTGTCGTATCTTCATTTAACATTGTATAAGGAGTCTGCCTCCATCACTACATGTCTTAGTGCATTCCAATTGTTCACTACTCTCACACTGAAAATACTTTTTAATGTGTGTAGCTAATTTGGGTACTTACTTTCCATCTGTGTTCCCTTTCTTCGTGTACTTTCCCCGCTAGATACTGTCCTTTTGGCTTGACTGGTCACGTCTGGAGTTCCTTTATATCTTTCCTCTAGTTTAGCTTTTGCCTCAAGATGGCTCAGACTGGAGATTTTTCTGGCAGGGTGATCATTTCTGCTCCGTGGTGGCCTGCTCTGCCTTATTCAACAGATCATTCCATAGACCTTCCTTGCTGCTTTGAGGTTCTTCTCTAATGTTGACCAAATCACACACTAGAAATTGGAGAGAGGCCGACATCAAGTCGATTGGTAATGGTCCAGGACGGACCGAAATGTCTTCGTCTCTTCAATTTCTAGTGTGTGGTCTGGTCAACATTTTTCAGCCACGTTAGTGTGACTCATCATCATCATCTCTAATCATTGCATGTGGAGTTTTTGGCTCTGGTCTGTCATAATCTGTATGGTGCACAGATGACCGAGCTCTTGGTCTCCCGCCTGTTGTATGAGGTTTCCTGGCTCTCGCTTTCGTCTTTTTGTTTCCCTCCATTATTTGTTGTCTGTTTCTGCAGTCCTGGTCTTTTTGTATTAGTTGTTTGTTGATCTGATGCCAAATATTGTTGTTTCTTATTATTCAGTTTTGTTGGTTTTCGACATCAGTGTTACCTTGGCACCAGCTTGTAAGTTGTCTCGTTTATTTTTTGCCTTCGGCCTGCTCATTCTCCTTTTCCTAAGCCATGTTCGTCTCTGGAGCAGTTGGTTTTTCTTGCATCTCGTTTCTCAGTCACCCCTTTGGTTGAATGTGATTCCTTTATAGAGACTGTTTTTGTTGGCTCTTGCTTCCCACTGTAGGAATGGGGAGCTTTATGCTCTCCTCTGGAAATAGGGGCTTTTGTTCTTTTGAACTTGGTGGATGATTTCTTCATCTGCAGCCTTCATCTTTTCTGGCAAAGAATGAGATGGTTGGCTTCTGGAGGGGTTCTTTGGTTATTTATTCTTGGTTTGTTTGGCTGAGGTGTATCATTTGTTGTATTCAGTTGCAGCTCTTTGTTGCTATGTGTGTGTGGCTGTGACCAAGGCTACGTCGGGGGATGTTGATGTTTGTTGATCTGATTTCGTTTGTCTCTTGTTCCAAGGCTCATTTGTCTCGGGTCGCCTGCAGTGTCCATGATGATGATAAGAAGTTTGCGGCTCTGGCTGCTATATTTTCTAATGTCTTGGGCTGATATCTGGGCTCGGGGATGTTGGAGGTCTAGCAAGGGTCCTGGCAGCTTACCACCTGGTCAGTGTCCATGGTCCCTGTCAAGCATAGGGTAAGGTTTCCCTACCCTACACTTGACAGGGTAGGGGAAACCCTACCCAGGACGTTGCCCTGGGTAGGTTTTCCCGTCCTGGTCTCTCTCCATCAGAGGTTTCATTGTTGCTCTCCTTCCTTGGAGAGTCATTTTTCTCTTCCCTTTGGCTAGTTAGCTACAGGAACTACTATTTAATCCCTCCTGAAAACCGTCATTTAACGTAAGGAAATGCCTCTTTCAGGGGGAAACCTGGAAAACTGGTTCCAGTCTTCTGACCCTCTGACCTTCTGACCCTGACCCTCAGGGAGCTGGTCAGCCGAGCGGACAGCATGCTGGACTTGTGATCCTGTGGTCCTGGGTTCGATCCCAGGCGCCGGCGAGAAACATTGGGCAGAGTTTCTTTCACCCTATGCTCCTGTTACCTAGCAGTAAAATAGGTACCTGGGTGTTAGTCAGCTGTCACAGGCTGCTTCCTGGGGGTGGAGGCCTGGTCGAGGACCGGGCCGCGGGGACACTAAAGCCCCGAAATCATCTCAAGATAACCTCAAGAACAACCTCACACTAGAAAACAGTTAGGGAACATGAGAGTTTGCCTGGATATTGGGGGTGGGGGTTGGTGTTGCTGGTTATTAGTGAAAGTCCTCATTTGACAATCAATAATGGTATGAAAAGAGGTCATGGAAGGGCTTTGATTTTTTAAATTCAGTTCTTAAATTCATTTGAGGGCTGGATTAATCTTCATTTCTCTATTGACTCCCTCAATACATTGACTCGCAGAGATACTTGAAATCTCTTGTGGTGCAATGCTTTGTGGTGTTCCTGAATTTCTTCACAATATAATGTCCATGGACACTGGAATCGTACTTGAAGAAGCTGACTGTTCATTAGGAAACCATTCTGCAAATGTCTAGAGAAACAAAACATGAGCTTACACGGAAGAAATAAACAAAATCATTATTTGTTATGCATCCTTGATAATATCTCCAAGTGTTTAATCTTGTTTAGTTATTCCTTAATTTTTTGTTATATGGTATTCTTAAGATTTTCTTAATTTGTGTACACAATTTACACATTTGTCAAGCACTGTGGTAGCCCATTCCAGACAATACAATACTGTAACTTCATTTTTCGAATCCCATTGGAATTAATATATTTTGGCAAAATTGGTTTGGATGCAATCCACTTTTTGCCTATCTCCGTTAAGAATCTCTCATGATTTTGTTTCTTTTTGTTTGATTTCAATTAGTTTTTCAATGTTTCCACTACACACTTGAGCTGGGTTCGTGTTCCCGTAAACAGCTACTTATTGACCTGTTATATTTATGTAATGCTACAGGAATCATTAAGTCAAAAGCCGTTATAAAATAAGAACACCAGTTTATTTTGTGATGGGGACAAATAATAATACAAAAATGCAGACACAATAATAATCACTGTACCAAGGCTTATGACCACTGACACACACACACAAATATACGAGGAATAATTTAGGGAATAATCACGTAAAATACCAGACTCAATAGCAACACTTAAGCACATACAAACAACAATCTACTTGACTTAAACACGTCCAACAGCCAGTTCCGCCACCTCCCAACTGACTCGCACAGCTCTCGCCTCCTGACACATGAACGTGACTCACTCACAGTAGCCAGACACGTCTGACAACCACTCTTAACAGACACCTACATTCAGTGATAATCACTCCCTTATAAACATAAGTATGTAATATTTTATACATTATGGATTAACACCTCAAAGGAATGCGTGTTACCTTGAGATGAGAGATGATTTACCTTGAGATAATTTCGGAGCTTAGCGTTCCCGCGGCCCGGTCGTCGACTGGGCCTCCACAAAAGGCCTTTCTGTGTCACAAAAGGAATATAATAAATAATAAAATGCAATGCAAAAACTGGGAACAGTGGCGCCCACCAGCACATGTGACAAATTCACGTGTCTAATACAGGTCCACTGGTATAGCCCGCACCATTGACTACTCGCATACAATATAATACAACAGGGTAAATGCAATAGCATAAATGAACATAAATCATCAAGATGAAGTAGTATAACATAATACTTGTGTAAAGATAAACATAATATGTTTTTCAATATTATCAAACTGAGGTGGGATGAATATATATACTTCTGCATACATTAACATTAGTGAGAATTGGGTATATAACTGGTTCATAACATTCTCCTAACAGGATTCCATTCGCTGTCTCAAGAACGCTTTTTAATGTTGTCTTAAAGTTGTTATGCATCCTTGATAATATCTTCAACTGTTTAAGTTAAGAGCAAATATGTATTGTAGCTCTTAAAATTTAACATTGTAGCTCCATTGTTGGTTTTCGTCTTTGGTTTGGAACAAGCTCTCACAAGTCGAGCCTGGCCTCGAGCCGGGCTTGGGGAGTAGAACAACTCCCAGAACCCCATCAACCAGGTTTCATTCCCAAGCGATATCTTAAGATTCATAAAACTTGGGTTCCTTTTGTTTTTGGAATATGTAGCCTAAAGTCAACTTTGTCTTCTTTATTCAGTACTGTACAGGGTATCAGTAGAACTTCTCATCTTATTTATTTGAGGTTTGAAACACATCTGGCCATATGTGTGTGTTTGTTATTGGACAGTGTTTAGAGTTATATGTCTTCGTTTTGTTCAGTTAAGATGTAACAACTGAGCCCTGTAAGGACGAGACCATACAAGTTTATGACCATTGAGGAGGAACACTAAAAGGTGCACCACAACTGTAACACCTCTCCACCACCTCTCCACCACCACCACCACCACTCCACCACCACCACACCTCTCCACCACCACCACATCTCTCCACCACCACCACATCTCTCCACCACCACCACACCTCTCCACCACCACCACACCTCTCTACCACCACACCATACCTCTCCACCACCACCACCACACCTCTCCACCACCACCACACCTCTCTACCACCACACCTCTCCACCACTACCACCACCACACCTCTCCACCACCACCACCACCACACCTCTCCACCACCACCACCACAACACCTCTCCACCACCACTACCACCACCACACCTCTCATCCACCACACCATTACCACTTCACCATTACACTACCATCACTACACTACTCCACCAACTGCCATTAAAACCTTGTAATGAGTACTCACATGACAACATCCATCTAACCACAAATGTTGCAGCATTAATGGAAACACTCAAATGTCAAGGTTGTCACATACGGGCTACCTTACCTTGAGGTTACCTTGAGGTGATTTGACCAACAACCACACATCTGCCACCTACAGCATCACCACCACCTTCACAACCTCGCCCACTTTCATCATTCCCCCTCTGCCCAATATTTTAATACATGTATAGAGGGAGAGACAAGCTTTTTTTTCCTGAATGTAATATTTTGTAGTACGAGAGATGCCTGGTATAGGACCTGATATTTCTCACTTGATTAGCTCAGTGGTAATACATCTGGCTGTTAAGCATCCTTTCAAAAATCGTCTCATTCGTGCATCCCCGTGCTGCAGTCTACTGTCATTCACATCCCTACCATAATCTCTTCATTCATACTTGTCTTTGCCACAGTATGGTCATTCATACGTGCCTTTGCTACAGTATGGTCATTCATACGTGCCTTTGCTACAGTATGGTCATTCATACGTGCCTTTGCTACAGTATGGTCATTCATACGTGCCTTTGCTACAGTATGCCCAGTCATACGTGCCTTTGCTACAGTATGCCCAGTCATACGTGCCTTTGCCACAAATATGCCATTCATACGTGCCTTTGCTACAGTATGCCCATTCATACATGCCTTTGCTACAGTATGCCCAGTCATACGTGCCTTTGCCACAAATATGCCATTCATACGTGCCTTTGCTACAGTATGCCCATTCATACATGCCTTTGCCACAGTCTGCTCATTCATACATAACCTATGCCACTTCACCGAAGCATAAATATCCTTGCCACATTACACTCATTTATACATGCCTTTTGTGCATACTGTATGCAGTATCACTTTTAAAGGCTCGCCCTCTTCCCACCCCCTTTCCTTACCACCCAACATATTATATAATGCTTTGTTAAGGGGATGTAAAAGACCCATTCATGGGGGGTTCTGATTCCGAGAGGAATCCTGTATGTAATTCCTAGACTGCACCAGATGTCTGACTGTCGTGTTCGAATGCTTGCAAGTATCGTGACACTAAAAGGGCTGATGTAAATAGCTTGCTCATGTTAGTTCTGATAACAACACTATCAACATTTAATGTGTGTAAATATTGATCTCGGTGTATCCGACTATTATACAAGTGTCATTCTGCTATATAGTTAATGTAATATACAGTACACTGCAATTGATTCTAACTCCTTCGAACAGTAACAAGCTTTTTCACTATTAACAAACCTGCATTTTTGGATTGGATACGAGGATGATTAGCATACCGAGTAATGAGACGATAAATCAACCTTAAGTAACGATTAACAGTTTAGCATATAGGAGCTCCCTCTTCATTTGACATTGTGTGATGGTTCATTTTGTTTTTCAGGTTAAAGCGGGTGCAGAAAACATGATACAGATGTACAGTGTGGGACCAATGCGGGACAAGAAGCTTCTTGCAGAAGCACAACAAATGTTAGCGGACTCTAAAGCAAAAATTGAATACATAAAAATGAGAAGAATTAAAGCTAAACAAACGCAAACAGAGAATGGTTTAGACGCCGAAGGTAAACCTAAAGGTAAGGAAGTTATTGTTTGTGGTATGCCTCAAAGTTCGTGAAAGAAATTTTATTAACAAAAAGTTAAGGTAAGGAAGATTATGTTCAATAGTTTTATTTAGACAAGAGAATATCTTCACGTACAGTAGTTAGAAATTGTTTAATGTGCAAGCTAAAAAAATTCTTAGAAAAGTGCCCCCTAGATATCATTCTTTATTAGAGTTCTTTAAGTCCTTTCCACACAATTTGTAGGTTGTGTGTGGTCTATTTTCTACTATTCTACATTCCATAACATAAACTTTATTTGCATTGAATTCCATTTGCCACATGGTGCTCCAAGCACTTGTTTTACCTAGGTCGGTCGGAGCCGGTCGGCCGAGCGGACAGCACGCTGGACTTGTGATCCTGTGGTCCTGGGTTTGATCCCAGGCGCCGGCGAGAAACAATGGGCAGAGTTTCTTTCACCCTATGCCCCTGTTACCTAGCAGTAAAATAGGTACCTGGGTGTCAGCTATCATGGGCTGCTTCCTGGGGGTGGAGGCCTGGTCGAGGACCGGGCCGCAGGGACACTAAAGCCCCAAAATCATCTCAAGATATCTCAAGAAGTTCAATTTGAAGGGCATGGCAATCGTCTAGGTTTCCTACCCTACCCAGTAGCTTAGCATCATCAGCAAACATGTTCATATAGTTCTGTATTCCTTCTAGTTGGTCATTTATGTAAACGACGAACATTTTTGGTTCAAGAACTGAACCCTTGCGGTACTCCGCTAGTAACACACCTCTAGTCAGATACATTACTTCTAGTTACCCCCTTGTACCTTTCTGTCAGAAAATTTCTCATTCATGTTAGAAGTCTTCCTGTCATCCCTCCAGCATGTTCAAGTTTCCAAAACAACCTCCATTGGGAGATTTTGTCAAAAACCACAAACACACTAAATTTTGAAATACTAAATTTTTGTATTTACTGACTTTTACGCTCTGCATCGCTCCATGACATTTTTATCACCACAAATGCAGGTTGTTCATTTCTGTTTCTCAAACCTTGATTGTTGTACTGTACTGTACCATGCCAGCGTCATACACCTTGTACTGTACGCTTCCCCTTAGCTGTGTCTTACATTATTATTATTATTATTATTATTCTTGATCAGGACCTGCATCTTAACAGACAATTTCCACCTCAAACTTTACTTTCAACTTCTTTTGCACAAATTGCATTTTAGTCAACTACAGACCCAAGGTATTTAAACTAATCAACCAGTTTAAGATTTATCTATTTGCCTCTATTTCACATAGTTTCTGTCTTTACCAGTTTTCCTATACTTTCCCTAACATTGACAGTAAAGTATATACAGTATTTTCTTATACATAGAAAGCAGGAATAATTGAAAATGCAGAAGACATTTTGGTCCACATGAGGCAGCTTCTGTTTATTTTCAATCATGCCATTTGTGTAATTTAGGACTCCTTGTTCTATCTCACGTTCATGGTCTTGTTGAGACACCTGTACTTCTTAATGCCACCAATTGTTTTCCTTAGCAAGTAAGAACCAATTGCTTCACTTCACTATGGGAGCCGGTTGGCCGAGCGAACAGCACGTTGGACTTGTGATCCTGTGGTCCTGGGTTCGATCCCAGGCGCTGGCGAGAAACATTGGGCAGAGTGTCTTTCACCCTATGCCCCTGTTATCTAGCAGTAAAATAGGTACCTGGGTGTTAGTCAGCTGTCACGGGCTGCTTCCTGGGGGTGGAAGCCTGGTCGAGGACCGGGCCGCGGGGGACACTAAAAAGCCCCGAAATCATCTCAAGATAACCTCCTGTAATAGCCAAATGAATAGTATATATAATGGCTTGCCAGAAGGCCAAAGAACATAAGATTATAAGGATAGAGGACCCTACAGAAGGCCTATTGGCCCATATGAGGCAGCTCCTATTTATATCCACCCAAACTCATTCATATGTATGTCCAACTTATGCTTGAAAAATACAGTCATCCGACGTCTGTTATAAGAACATAAGAATGAAGGTAACTGCAGAAAGCCTATTGGCCCATCTCATTCATATATATGTCTAACCTACTCTTGAAACATTCAATGGATCCTACTTCTATTATGTTACACAGTAATTATTTCCATATATAAACAACCTTGTTACCGAACTAGTATTTAATTTACCCAGGGCTTTCCTAAATCTAAGCTTATCCAATTTATACCCATTTCTTCATGTTTTGTCTTGTGATGATACATTTAATACCCTTTGTTATGACCATTCATCCACTTGCACACCTCTATCATGTCACACCGAATTCTTCGCCTTTCTAGAGATTGTAAGATTCCTAGAGCTTTGTCAATCTTTCTTCATATGACAAGTTTCTAATTTGCGGGATTAACTTTGTCATCCTACGCTGGATGCGTTCTAGTGAACTTATATCCATTCTTTTGTATGACGACCAAAACTGAACTGTATAATCTAAATAAGGCCTAACCAGAGCAACACCAGGCGTCTTATTACTGACACTTTGATAAATAAATCCCAGTGTCCTATTTAACTTATTACAAACATAATGCATGGATTTTTGGTTTTAAATTCTTACTATTCATAACTCTTGGATCCCTTTCGCAATTTGACTTTGCACTCTCAACACCATCTATCACGTATCACGTAACTCTATCATCATTACATAGCCCCAAAACCTTACATTTGTTAGCATTAAACTGCAAGTGCCAATCTTTTGACAATTTCAAAACCCTATTTAGATCTTCTTGAAATGATAGTGAGTCTTTATTCATATTTAGTTCCCTCTCAATTTTTGTATCATTGGCAAATTTGCATATATTGCTGCTCAAACTTGAATCTAAATCATTTATATATATTATGAATAACAAAGGTCCCAGGAGGCACTCCTCCCCTTTCAACATTTTTCCATGGTATAGCCATGCCCTAATGCAACTAAATATAGTACCCCCCAATACCATGAGCCTCTATGGTATGTTGAACAAATGAACAACATGTTGATTTGTTCATCATCAACATGATGTTGATTTGTTCATGTTGTGAATCATTTAATAATCTATTTGTTCAAAATGAAGATGAATGATATTTGCAATGATCAATTCGAGTAACTTTCCCACAATAGACATCAAGGTAATTGGCCAATAGTTAGGCAACCTGAATGCGTCTAATGATTTATTAAATATGGTAGACAGCAACTCGCAAAGCTCCTCTTTGCATTCTTTAAGCTCCCTGGCAAACATTTCATTCGGCCCTGGTAATTTGTTTGGCTTGAGTTTTGCTATTTGTATAACAACATTCTCTCTGTTTTTCTGGCTAAACTAGTCAACCTGTCCTCTTCCCCACCAACATAGACTTGTTCGGCTGAAGGCATAATGTTATGTTCCTCTTTAGTAAATACAGAGATGAAATATTTATTAAAAATTCTACTCATCTCTTCATCATCAACAGTTATATGACCTGTCCCAGTTTTTAATGGACCTTTCCTTTCCCTAATCTTTGTTCAATATAACTGAAAAAATCCTTTTGGATTTGTCTTTGCTTGCCCTGCTGTGCGAACTTCATAGTTTCTTTTTGCCCTCCTTATCTCTCTCTCTCGTTTTAAACATGTCTTACCAGTTATCTTCTTGAGATGATTTCGGGGCTTTAGTGTCCCCGCGGCCCGGTCCTCGACCAGGCCTCCACCCCAGGAAGCAGCCCGTGACAGCTGACTAACACCCTGGTACCTATTTTACTGCTAGGTAACAGGGGCATCAGGGTGAAAGAAACTCTGCCCATTGTTTCTTGCCGGCGCCTGGGATCGAACCCAGGACCACAGGATCACAAGTCCAGCGTGCTGTCCGCTCGGCCGACCGGCACTGGATGAATTCTTGTTCTAAACTGTCTTCCCATTTTAATCTTTTTGTACCAAGCTCTCTTTCTACCTATAAGGTTCTTCAGATTCTTCGTTAACCATTTTGGGTCATATTATTGATATATTCAATTTCTATGGTATACTATGGTGGGAGCCGGTCGTCCGAGCGGACAGCACGCTGGACTTGTGATCCTGTGGTCCCGGGTTCGATCCCGGGCGGCGGCGAGAAACAATGGGCAGAGTTTCTTTCACCCTATGCCCCTGTTACATAGCAATAAAATAGGTACCTGGGAGTTAGTCAACTGTCACGGGCTGCTTCCTGGGGGTGGAGGCCTGGTCGAGGACCGGGCCGCGGGGACACTAAAAAGCCCCGAATCATCTCAAGATAACCTCAAGATAACCTCAAGATACTACACTATACTATACTATGTGCTTTGCTTAGAATATTTTCAAACAAGTTATATTTTGAATCCACATCGAAATCCCTTTTTACATCACCCATCGCTAGGTTCACGTCTCGCTCCAAGACTGGCCCACCCCCCCCATGCCCAGGACTTTCCAATCTATTTCATCCAAAAAATTTCTTAGACCATAAAATCAGCATATATTACCCAGTACAGTAATTTGTTCTCTTAGAAGTGATTTTCATTTCTAATCAAATTTATTCAGAACTTATTTTGTGTCTTTGTAATAGCCAAACACAAATGTGGAAATCTTGCAATAAATGTCTCATATGCAGGTCCTTAAGCTTTTTAACACTTGTAGACATTATTAATATTTGGAGTTTCAGAAATTTATAATACATTATATATATATAAAATGTACAAAGGAACGTGTTACAGTGGTTATTAAATGTACAGAAATAGTATATTATATAGCGCCACAAATTATGTATAGTATTTCTAGAAAATGTATAACAAATGAATGAAGCTGTTACGATCCTTTCCGCTGAGCTGAAGCAAGGATAGTGTTGAATGAGGGCAGATTGCTCGGGTATACAGTATTGGTAATGTTATGTATTCTCTATTGCAGGTGAGGCAGCCAACAAGTACAACTTAGAAACTCCTGTGGATGTTAGAATTGAAGAACTAATTCACCGGCTGCATGTAGAGTGCCGGTGTATGGAGGGGGCCAAGAATGCTGTGCGTATGCTGCAGGCGAACAAAGTTGCAGCTGACAAGAAATATCTACAGGAAGTGAGTGTTCCATATTATGATTTCCAATCACTGAATTTTGATTTGCTCCTGGCATCTTATCATACTGTAAACCCAGTCTGCTGTTTTTGTTGTCATTTTTAAACGTCGCCAGAGTCAAAATTCAGTGTAGTGTTCAGTAGGCGATGAGTCACAATAACGTGGCTGAAGTATGTTGACCAGACCACACACTAGAAGTGAAGGGACGACGACGTTTCGGTCCGTCCTGGACCATTCTCAAGCTGATTGTGAACTTGAGAATAGTCCAGGACGGACCGAAACATCGTCGTCCCTTCACTTTCTAGTGTGTGGTCTGGTTAACAATGTTTAGTACTGTAGTTTGTTCGGCAGAAAATAATGGAGTTGGTAATATTTTGATGATACATATTGAAAACATTGAAGGATTTTTTTTTGGAGAAGCTTAAGTCTGGCATAATTTATAGTTTGGACTCTGTAAATATAACATACTGAGATAAACCCAACTGCCTGCATAGTTCTCTCATACATTAGTGTGATAAGTGCATTTTCTTGACATAAATTAGCAGGTCTATCTTCTGTGGGCTAGAATGCTAATAACATGTTAATACCATGATATGCTTTCATGTTTTTTGGTTGAAAGGGAAATTTAAGTGTTTGAGTTTCAGCTACTAGCTTCGATTGAACTATTTATAGTCACTAGTTTGACAGAGTCTTGAAATATAAATTACCTGTAATCAAATTCTTCTGCCAATAATGACGTGACACATGCTGATAGTAGAATTCTCTCATAGAAAATCGAGTGTATTTGTAATTTTTGGCTAACAAATACAATAGTCTACCTTCTCCACTTATTTTCACTTTTTCATTTTCTATGTGAATTTGACTTCAGATGAAATCACTGTTCTTTTAGTTTAAGAACATGCCACAATTCTGATTTTTATTTCACAAAGCTTTTTGCCAAGGTAAAACAGAGGTTTTAGATCCAGTGATTTGCAGGCGAAGAGTCACAATAACGTGGCTGAAGTATGTTGACCAGACCACACGCTAGAAGTTGACGGACCGAAACGTCGTCGTCCCTTCAACTTCTAGTGTGTGGTCTGGTCAACAATCCAGTGATTTCCTCTTATAAAAAAATTCTTAGGACAGGCTAGATTAGGCTAGAAAGCCATGTTTCCAAACTTTCCACATTATTCTCTCATTTCTGGATAAAACATAATGTGGCATCCAGCATGAAAAGGTAAGTTAGTGCCGTGTACGGGCACATTAGCAGTTGCTCTTACTCTGCTACTTGTGCTACTTGTAAGTCATATCTGAAACGTGTAATCCCTAATATCTTCTTCTGTGTGTGTATTGGTTTGGTGTGAAAGGTTTGTATGTACGCACTGCTCATGGATACTCTGTGTCGTGTAAATATTATACTTGTGTGCAAAATGTTAAAGATCTTCATGTGCAGTAGTGCATTATGAACATTTTAAAAGTGCTGAAATGTGACGAATTTGAGATATTAGGTGAAATATTGTAAATCAGGACAAGTTATACTTATGGAGGAAAATGTAGAGGACTGGACTATATTTGTGGCATAATTTCTTTGAATAAATCAAGCCTTCTAGTGTGTAAGTACAAGCAAGCAAATTGGACTGTGTTGCCACACAAGTGTGTGATATTTGGAGATGGTGCAAATATTAAATCAAGTTCTTTCGTCTCTATTTACTGTGGAAAATTTACTTGACATGCCCTTACAATCGCCACTACTAAATAATGAACAACAATTCCTTTAATTTATTAAAAGTTTTGAAGAGGATGCACTTAAGCGTGCAAAATAAGGCTTAAAGTAATGAGCGCTTCGTCCTGGGTTTGTATCTTGGCCGGGGACGATTTACTGGGCGCAAATCCTTAACTTATAGCCTCTGTTTGACCCAACAGTAAAATGGGTACTTGGCTGTTGAACAATTTGGCGGTTCGTATTCCGGGACCATAAGATTAAGGACCTGCCCAAAACGCTATGCATGTTACTGGCTGTACAAGAATGTAACAACTCTTGTGTATATAAACAAATAAAAAATAAGAAATAAATAATGGAGAAATGACTGGAGACCACAGTGCAATATGGTAGTTAGTGTCTCCATTTAGTTAGAGATTTACCACACGGTCCACATTGGTTTGTGGCAGGGTGAAGATGGGCTTATCTTTGTGGCGGGGTGAAGATGGGCTTAGCTTTGTGGCGGGGTGAAGATGGGCTTAGCTTTGTGGCAGGGTGAAGATGGGCTTATCTTGGACCTTTGCACCGTGGCAGGGTGAGGAAGGGTAGGACCCTTGCCCTGTGGCAGGGTGAAGATGGGTTTAGCTTGGACCTTTGCACCGTGGCAGGGTGAGGAAGGATAGAACCCTTGCCCTGTGGCAGGGTGAAGATGGGTTTAGCTTGGACCTTTGCACCGTGGCAGGGTGAGGAAGGATAGAACCCTTGCCCTGTGGCAGGGTGAGGAAGGATAGAACCCTTGCCCTGTGGCAGGGTGAGGAAGGATAGGACCCTTGCCCTGTGGCAGGGTGAGGAAGGATAGAACCCTTGCCCTGTGGCAGGGTGAGGAAGGATAGGACCCTTGCCCTGTGGCAGGGTGAGGAAGGATAGAACCCTTGCCCTGTGGCAGGGTGAGGAAGGATAGGACCCTTGCCCTGTGGCAGGGTGAGGAAGGATAGAACCCTTGCCCTGTGGCAGGGTGAGGAAGGATAGAACCCTTGCCCTGTGGCAGGGTAGGAAGGATAGAACCCTTGCCCTGTGGCAGGGTGAGGAAGGATAGAACCCTTGCCCTGTGGCAGGGTAAGGAAGGATAGAACCCTTGCCCTGTGGCAGGGTGAGGAAGGATAGGACCCTTGCCCTGTGGCAGGGTGAGGAAGGATAGAACCCTTGCCCTGTGGCAGGGTGAGGAAGGATAGAACCCTTGCCCTGTGGCAGGGTGAGGAATGGTAGGACCCTTGCCCTGTGGCAGGGTAAGGAAGGATAGAACCCTTGTCCTGTGGCAGGGGTAAGGAAGGGTAGAACCCTTGACCTGTGGCAGGGTGAGGAAGGATAGAACCCTTGCCCTGTGGCAGGGTGAGGAAGGGTAGGACCCTTGCCCTGTGGCAGGGGTGAGGAAGGATAGAACCCTTGCCCTGTGGCAGGGGTGAGGAAGGTAGACCCTTGCCCTGTGGCAGGGTGAGGAAGGGTAGGACCCTTGCCCTGTGGCAGGGGTAAGGAAGGATAGAACCCTTGCCCTGTGGCAGGGGTGAGGAAGGGTAGGACCCTTGTCCTGTGGCAGGGGTGAGGAAGGATAGAACCCTTGCCCTGTGGCAGGGGTGAGGAAGGGTAGGACCCTTGCCCTGTGGCAGGGGTGAGGAAGGGTAGGACCCTTGTCCTGTGGCAGGGGTGAGGATGGGTAGGACCCTTGCCCTGTGGCAGGGGTGAGGAAGGGTAGGACCCTTGCCCTGTGGCAGGGGTGAGAAAGGTAGCTGTGTGACAAGGCAAGATAAAAAAAAAATTAAATGTACATTTTGAATATAGGAAAAAATGAGTCATCAGTAAATAGGAGAATTGTATAAGCTTTAGTGACGAAATGACTCTGAGACTGCCAGAGACCCCTTTATATTTTTATATTTATTATTATTATTATTATTATTTATTATTTTTTATTATTTTTTATTACTACTGCTGTATATACTCATTAAAAGTACTGTATCTTTGTTTACTTTGCACCAATGGGAATGGACTCTGTGATGCAGGACATTTTTAGTCAGTGCCCCCTTTATCATTTACAGAATTTCTGTAAATGATAAAGGAGGGACATAGACTGAAAATTAATTGGCCTGAGAGTGAGATAAGTAAGGGTGTCGTTATCTTGAGTCACGGCAACAAGTGGCAGCAGTGAGAATGCAGTGAGTGGCGTGCCTGTTGTGGTCTGGTTGCTTGGTCATATCCTCCAGCGGCATGAGTAATCTCCTGGGTTGTAGTACGCTCCTTGTTAACGACGCACATTTTGTTTGTTTTGTGTTTACATTTGTTTTGGCATCTTTTTTTGTTTTTGTTTTTTAATGAATATTGCTGTTAGTTATAATGATTATGATGTGGTGTGTTAGCGAAGGTGTTATGTCTATGACATTAAATTCTCCAGTTATTCTTTGGTGGTCCTCCTGCTGTTTATAATGTTGTCATAGCTTTGTATTGTAATGACCCATATAGACATAGGCTTGTGGCTAAAGCATGCAGAGATGGGATGATCTACTATAAAACTAATAAAGCTTAAGCTTCAGGTGTCCCTAATCCCAGACAGGCCCCCAGAAGCTACTTTAGCCTACATTGCTTAGAAAAGTTTGGGTTTACCTCTCAGATTTTGATGAAATCTGAGATGTAGTGGTTAAATTTGTATAGAAATTTGTGGTGGAAGGACTCATGACTGAAGAAAATAACATGGGTTATCTTGGGACCTGGTTGCAGGTTGTGAAAGAGGCCTCCATAAATTGTAGGTCCGCCACTGCGCAAGAGGCCAAAGCACTCCCTGTGTTGAGTTCTTCCTTTGTCCCCAGTGAACTGGTCATCCTTTGTGTTGCCTGGCAAGTAACAAAGGTCAGAGTTAGATCATTTTTGGGAGAAACACGTGCTTGTACTGGCAGAAAGGAAGCCCCTCAGTGTTGAGGGTGCGAAGCGTGTCGCTTGTTTTGACATTTTGTCGTGACCTTTAGTTGAAAATGTCAAGTGCAGTCACCTAAATGTGTGTACGCTCCTGGATCCTGCCTTTCATTTGCAGTGGCGCATGACTGTGTTGTTTATCTTGTCTACTCATTCCACTTGAATACTACTCATTCCACTACTATTCCACGGCAGAAGTGCATTCGTACATTCTTATCACCCACCTTAGTTTTTTAGTTCCCACCTGTGTCCTCTCGCCCTACCATTGTTTATGCTAAACATTTTGTTTTATCCACTTTTGTCAGTTTCTGTAGGATTTTACATGTTGTGATCATGTTTCCTCATTTTCTCTTTCTTCTATCACTATTATTAGCATTACTACTACTATTTATTACTACTTTACCACTATTATTAATCTTTCCTCCTCTCTCCTCCTACACTTACTTCCCCCCCCCCTTCTCTGCTGAAGCACAACAGAAGCCAAGCCCACACAACAAAGCCAGAGAGAAAACATGTACATAAGGCTAACACCAAAATAAAGGAACCAGTAACAAGTTAACGGCCCCCTGAAGGACAAATGAAGTCCAAGGCTGGCTGGCACTTTGCTCTGAAGCAGAGGGGCTTGCCATGACATATGGACCGGAGGTACTGCAGGGAGTAGTAACCACCATAACATCAGCAACAAAACTGACTTGAGGAGCTGGCTGTGGGCTAAGGCTGGGCCACCTGGTGGTGGCTATCATTACTAATGAGTTTGAGGTAGTTATGAATGATTTTCTTATTTCATTTGAATTATTACTTTCTGTAGGCTTTTTTCCAGTAGGGTGACAGATTGTCACTCGCTCCCTGTGCCGCCCAACCAATAGGGCTGGATGGTAGAACGATGGTCTTGGTTCATGCAGGTCATGTGTTCAATCCAACTTGGGGGGCCAGGTTCTGACTCTAATCCCCGGCAAGTCAAGCAAAACTCCTGCAACTAATGCGACTCATTAGATGGCGTGATCTCAATGAGATAGCTTCAGGGAGTTACTGGATATCTCCCCCAGAATGATTGAAACAACACTGTTCCTACCTTCTGTATTTAGACACACACACATATGAGTGTAGACTCATATATAGACTCACTCATTTAGACATACACTTCCCGCTCATTGCGTTCAGAACTCTGGGCTTGCGGATTACTTTTCTTATTGCCATTCT
>WNGS01162647.1:6693938-6707197 GCA_020271785.1 Procambarus virginalis
AAATGCATGTGCTCAGAGTTTCCTTTCCTGAATGTTCACTAGCACTATCCTTGCACCGAGTTACAGTCTGGTACGTTCTGGGACTTTGCACGAGAGGCCAGGCCACCAGGGTGGAGAGCTTGTGCACAACACCTTGTGCTGTTTATGAGCCTTTGACCCTTTTTGGGTCCTTGACTGGGGGCATTTTTGTTGGTTTTTTGGGGTGTGCCAGGGTTTGTGCAATTGTATATATGGCATACTGTGGTTCCTGCTCATCGCCTGGGAATGTTGGCTGCATTTTGGGTCTGTTTATTTGGCGAGTGGTTTCCCCCCCCCTCCATATCCCCCCCCCCTCCATATCCCCCCCCTCCATATCCCCCCCTCCATATCCCCCCCCCCTCCATATCCCCCCCCCTCCATATCCCCCCCCCCTCCATATCCCCCCCATCCCCAAGTGCCTGTTTGTCCTGTTTGGCTAGTTACCTTCAGGCCCTGGCAATTACCCTGCAGGTCTCTGACATGGGTTGTTATGAATTGGCCCTTCAAACCCCCACACTATGCACGGGCAGAGGGTGCTCATCATTCCTGCTATTGGACAATGATCATTCTCTCTCTGCTTCCACCATGCTGCTTGCTGGTTTTGCAAAGCATATAACCCTAAGTACTTTGAGGTTTGTTCTCTCTGAACTTCTGCCTTGATTCAGCTTCATAACTCGGCTGCTCTTCCCTTAGGTTCCAACCTGCTCCCGTTCAGTGCCATGGAGTCATTGTAATTCCGGAGGTTTACATCTTCATGTGTTTTGCCTTTGGTGGCTTGCACAGACCAATTTTGGTACCTCCGGCTGAATTAGGTCTTCTTTTCGTTGATGGATCCAGCCGCTTTTTGAATGAGTCCATCTCGGCTTATTGGCTGCTGTGTGAGGTTCCAGGTTCATTCTGGCTGGCAGGTAACCCTGTCTTTTCCTTAGGATCTTGGCAGGGGTTCTGTCAGACCCACTCACTTGATTAGCTTGAAGTGAGTTCCGTCTTTCAGGTTCTTGGACAGCGCTCTTTATGCTGTGCTTGGGGACTGCCCATTTGCTCCAGTTCTTCCCAAGGACAAGGGCAAGTGGCAGCTCCTTGTGTAGTTGCCTGTGCTGTTTGGGGGGAAGTGGGGGGTCTTATTGCAGATGACCACAGGTTTCAAGGTGGTTCGGCAGTTTGAAGGCTTCATATTATATGAACCATCGAGTTGTCTGTAATGCTTTTGAGTTTCTGAATGCTCTTCTTAATGTGGTGGCATATTATCATTCGCTCCCTGTTCCTCTGTGAGAGTGACCAGGCTCTGACTCCCAGTAGGCCAAAAGAATTCCATTGACTGATGTGACTCATTAGATGGAGCAGTCTCGTCGAGATAGTTTCAGGGAGCCACCACGGCTCTTCCAGAAAGAGGCGTTTCATTACATTCATTGCTGGGTTTTTTCTCAACATGATGGCATAAATTGGTGACTAAAAACTTGATTTCTTCATTTGCATTTGAAATTTGATTGGCTTGCTGTTGTCCTCAATATATAAATTTATCTAATTACATTTCATTGCATATAAATATATTTTTCCTTTTTTTAACTTCTTGATGCTGGAGGAGCAGAGAGTGCACTTTGGTTTAATGTGTCACTAAATACCAATGGTAAAGGCATCGGAGGTTGTTGTGTATCCTTGTTGACCCTGGGAAGATAAAACTACTTCTCAGTGGGGCATGTCGCCATATTTTAGCATTGTTTTTCTCGGATTATTTTCACCTTCTTGCTGCTTTCTCGTCAATGGCTCTAGTGTGAATGCAACTGTTGGAAGAGAGCCTCAACACATTATTTTGTTGTCTTCAATTTACTGTACCAGTATTTGTCCTGATTTGTTACTAATAAAATTTGTGCATTAGCCTCTCAGCTGAAGGTGAGAAGCATTTAAAGATAAAATGCATAATAATAAGCACTTGTAGTATAGCAGTTATTGTAGATCCTTTAAAAAAGACACTGAAAAATAGGACCTAAGTTGGCATGTCAGAAATATACATTTATAGAAATCATAGAAGTTTGTGAATCTTTTTTAATAGACAGTTTAGTGCTTGGCTTTGCAAGGTGAGGCATGCATTATTAATAGTAAGTGTACATACTCTCAAATTTTGTTTGAAATGTGTCAATTTTTTTGCACAGAGTTTTTATAAGATTTTGTTTATTGTGTGTTAGTGTAGCCAACACTTCTTGGCTGGCTTCTTAAGTGTGGAAGAAGGTGCATGTTCCTTCTGCTGGCTTCTGTTGAGCTCTTTATTGACTAGCTTTACTGTGTCTTGAAGAACGAGTGACACTTCTTTTTTCAAACACTATTGTCAGTCAAATATCTGGTCCCAAGCTTTGATACAAAATTAAAAGTGAAGTATCACTGTAATTTAGTAGCAATATTAATTTCATTTCTTGTGTATGTTGTTTCTTGATCTAATTTGATGTGCATGGGTTGGATCAGGTTAATACACACACACACACTCCCTCCTTGACATCAGGGTAACTGTAATGAAATGATGATTGGGGCTTTTACACACATGTGACGAGACGTTTTACTTTTGAAAATGTTCCCTTTTCCATAAATATGTGAATTTAAGACATTTACTCTTTAAATCAAAGGTCATTTTTTCACAAAATATTTCATAATTTATGTTAGTTGGATATCCAGGCAATTGTGGTACTGGAATATAATTACCATTTTCTTATTTATTATTTAAAAATTGATGAAAATAAAAATGATGATGAAATCTGACTGCATCCATATTGGATGTTAGGATTGTTGTAGTATTTTGTGGAAACATGTGTACTGTAATACAAAATAATATAATATTTTATTAGGTAAAGTTTATATAGTATGACTTCTGTCATCATTTTATTTTATAGTACTGAACAGTATTTGTTATTAGTAGTTTTAAGACTAAACCCTTAGCCTGTGACTTACATCATCTGATGGGTTCGGGATCTGTAGTATCAAACTGCCTAGGATAAAAACTCACACCCGTGTGTACAATGTTTGTGATATTTATATCAATCATTTACACTTAGACTTTTGCCTTCTCCTGAGTGCTTTGTCAACGTCTTAGAGTGTGTGATTAGGACGAGACTTGCATCTCAACGACTAATCAATTAGCCATTGAGGTGTCTAATAGTTTAGACGTTGAGATGTAAAGTCTCGTCCTAACCACACACTCAGACCTTAACTAAGAACTCAAAAGAGTGCAAAAGACTTGACGTAAATTCTTAACATAAATTTCACAAATACACAAGTGTAGGTTTTTATCCTATGTTAGTGTGTGTGTGAGAGAAGACCTTACCATTACTTATTAAACTGCGTGTTACCT
Source organism: Procambarus virginalis (assembly GCA_020271785.1). Taxonomy (NCBI): domain Eukaryota; kingdom Metazoa; phylum Arthropoda; class Malacostraca; order Decapoda; family Cambaridae; genus Procambarus; species Procambarus virginalis. The sequence continues at coordinate 6,697,294 of WNGS01162647.1, forward strand.
CATGTAATGATCATTGTTAGAAATTTGACATAATTGAGTTCTGCTTATGAATTCTTATAAGTTTCAAAATTTAACCTCTCTCTGGCTATTATTATCTAACAACTAGATGAATCTTCATGTGTGAATAGTCATTGTATGGTCATTAGATACACAATGTTTCGAGCATGTGGCATCATGAATATTTTTTTTTAAATATTGAGTACAAGACCATCTTCTTATTTCAGTCACCCATGTATCTTTTTACATTTTCCCTCAGTCGTAACGGGGGAGAAAAAAGGGGATAACTCATAATCCAAGTATCGGAAACTGATATTGATATCAGAATGTAATTAATGTGAAATTAGTACATTATGGTATATAAATAAAGATAATCTAAACATTTTAACTTGCTTGCAAATAATAGAACTGAATTATTTGTTTCAAATATTTCAAGATTTTAACGTATATTCAGCTGTTGAGCAGTGAGCCCATAATGTGTCATTATTTCCTACAACAAATTCTTCAGCAGTTCAAGCATTGTGTAAAGAGTCAGTTCCATCTTTTTGCCTCCTTTTATTTTTTACTGTCTGGCTTGTCCATTGTATTGTAAAATGTTTCAATAATATTAGCAACTATGATAAAATAATTCATAAACACTGCCTGTTGATTACTATGCATACATCGAATAAAAAATTGCAATACTGTAACTATACTTTTGCCTTGATCTTAATGAACATGTAAGAATGCAGTGTACAGTAATTATGGATTCATATAATACTCAATGAAGAAATACCTAAAATAAGGGAGTGCTTACAAAATTTGGCTTTAGTATTAATTATTAATTAATTAATACTAATTAATTAGGTATTAATTAGGGTCAGAAGAATAATGTTTTGAATTCATATGACAGGGTCATTTTGATTAGTATTGTTTGGTTGCTTTCTCATGTATGATCTCGGTGTGTCCTTTGACCATCCGCAGTCAGTCAAGCAGGAGTAACTTAGTTTGCCATTGCAGGGCGCTCTTGGTGCGTTTTTATAGGGTCGTGTTGTTTTGAGGGACTGGAGAAATTAATCTTTCCAGCACCGAAATGATTAGTAGAGTTCAATTCATAAAGAGCCTTTCCAAGCCCTTGTCTAGCAACACTGTTTATTTCCAAATGAGGATTCCTACTAATTAGCAGATGAGCTGCATGATGAGGGCCACCAATTGTCACCACATGACAGCCCCTATGCCTGCAAACACTCAACATAGCGGTTATGATGGTAAATGATCCATCCAGTTATTAGGTGATGCATCGCCGCTATTAACAAGAGACCACTAGCAGGTGGCACCACCTGGTGCTACAGTTGTTTTCAAACAATTGATCTATGATGCTCCCCATGTCAGCAATCGTCAGTCCTTCACTTGATGTCAGACTTGTCTGACTGGTCCATGATTCACCAGCTCTTCAGGTCCCAGATTTTCTAAAGTATTGGCCAGCTTTTGGACTCTATCCTTTGGGATGGCCATTTGCTTGTGTATCATGTCATCATTAAGTATTTGCTTCCTGTGTTTACGTGCCTTGCTTGTTGGGTGAACTTGGCAAACTGTTAACCTCAAGCTGCATGTGTCTAGAGCAGCCCTTTCCTAGGTACTTGCTGGTGGTGTTCCTGCAGTGTCAGGGTTTACTTCCCTGGTGGGTTTGGTGTTCTCTTCTTAGAGGCCTGCCTTGTGTGGCGGGTGCCTCTTTGTGGGTAGTGCAAAGGTTTTTGATTCCTCTGTGAGGTCTTGAGGTTGGGGGCATTCCGGAGTTATTGATAAAAGGTTGTACTGTACTGGGGTTCATGTACTTGTGCATACGACATGCTGCAGACACCCTTTATTTCCGTATTTTTTCTTTGTGCTACGTTTGGTGCCATTTCATCTGGCAGGTGTCCCTATTGCCTGGGTGTCCAGCTTGGTCTTTTCCTTCAGGCCCTGGCAAGCCCAACAGGCCTTTGGTGTGGTTCGTTATGGATCAGCTCACTGGTCCCGCACTCTGTCTTTATTTGTTAGTTTGAGGGATGTCTATTGGCATTGCTACAAGCTGATGGTTTTGTCTTCACCATGCTGCCTATTGAGTGGAAGATACCTTCCACCCCGAAGTCCTGTGACATATTCACTTGGTCTCTATTCTAGCTGTATTCGTTTTCTGGAAGAGGTTTATCATATAGCATATTGGCCCAAAGCCATTCGTTGGGCCAATAATGTTTGTGAACGATTTAATTTGCGTCAATATTTGAAGTTTATAAGTTTCTATTTGGATGCTATTCAATACCTAGAGACCACCTGCAATCGTTTGCCATATTATGAAAAAATCTTCAAAGCATTAGCTACCTTCCTGGGCATTTTTTATTACAGTACCATTTCAGGTGCCTAGGGATTTGGAGTTGGAATGCTGGTCAATTCCACCTGCTTGAAATTTTCCTCTCCTTCCCCAGTTTGTTCTGGTGTTCAAGACTCTTTTGCTCCCCACCTTTCCCTTTTGCTCTGGGTTTAAAATGTCTGAGGGTCTCAGTATCTGGGACAAGGTTTATCTTTGGGTGGAGCTTGGTTTTCTTTGGCATTCGCTCCTTCCACGTTGGCAGTGGAGATGGTTTAGCCGTTGCGTTCCACTGGGGATCTGTTTCTTGGGGGTGTGTAGTGGCTTGGATCTTTTAGTTTGTGATGATGCTTTCCTGCCCTAAGGAGAACCCTTAGGAGGGTCCCTGGATGCCCTTCAACATTCTTGGTCTCTGGTTCCTTCTGTGGAGGGCATTTTGCTTCAATCTGAGTTTGATTCCTTAGCTGATCCTTCTGGGTGTGCTTTTGAGTCCCATTTAGAGTCATTGGATGCATCTTATTTCAGTACCCAGTGTTCAATTTCGAAGCCTTCTCGTGGCTTCAGTGATACATCACGTTCTTTGTGCATTTGAAATGAAGTGTGGCACAGGTAGACTCGTATACCACGCCAGAGTGTATGCTAGTAATGTGTGAAACCCTGATTTAGTGTCAATGGAGGTCTCAGGAACCCTTATGGATTCATTTGAATCTCAGAATACGTTACTTTCTGCATATTTGTGGTTCAATGGGTAGTTCAATGTAGTTCACAACACACTAGGCCCTCCCAAGCATGTGCTTGGGAGGGCCTAGTGTGTAGGTTTGAATCCTCCTCGTAACTCCTACTGATTTTATCATCTTATTTTAGGTTTCCATTGTCTTGCCATCACCCTCCCTTGGCTAGGTCAGTCTCTCAGTACTGTATTTCAGTTCTTCCTGCTGCTTTTAGGTTTGGTTTGTCTTTGGCTTTTTGGTTGCACTATTGAGGTCTTGATTATTCCTATCTTGTGGACAACTGTTTATTTTCTTTGGGAGCTTGGCACGGCTTTTGCCATACTCAAATGCTTGTGTGGCGTGAGGTTGCTTCTAGGTCTTGTCTGGAACAATCTCTTATTGTCTGTGCCACTTATACCAATTATTGCTCCATTTGAAGGGTCTTCTCGGCTACTATTTTGTAGATTGGAACTATGTTTGCCTTTTTCTGTATATCTGCTAAAATTTCTGTACATACAGGTGTCTGAAATATCAATTGAAGTGGAGTGCTCGGCTCGGATGCACATTCTCTCTGAACCCATTCTCTCTGAACCTGAACTCTCTCTAGGGGAGCCGGTCGGCCGAGCGGACAGCACGCTGGACTTGTGATGCTGTGGTCCTGGGTTCGATCCCGGGCACCGGCGAGAAACAATGGGCAGAGTTTCTTTCACCCTATGCCCCTGTTACCTAGCAGTAAAATAGGTACTTGGGTGTTAGTCAGCTGTCACAGGCTGCTTCCTGGGGGTGGAGGTCTGGTCGAGGACTGGGCTGCGGGGACACTAAAAGCCCTGAATCATCTCAAGATAACCTCAAGATAACCCAATGTGAAACTCTGTCTGGGCCAACTGCTTTGTTTTTTCATAGCAGGTGGACCCAGCTACAGTATGTGTCTTTTGGGGATTCGTGTCTTACCTTATCTCAATGATTGATTGGTTTGGGCCCACAACCAGTCTACATGTCTGCAGGCCAGGGATTTGGTCCTTTTCCAGCTTGTTGGGTTTGGGTTCCTGGTGAACTGGAAGAAGTTCTAAATCACCAGGAGTGGCACCGTTGTTTCATTCACAAAATGAACGTTCAAAATGCACCATTCCAGTCGATTGCGTCCCAGGTTTGGAATTAATTGGGGCCAAATCTGGGATTCTCGATAGGCTTCCTTTTTGCCTGGTGCTTGCAGCCATGCTTTCCTTCAGAATGATCTCTGATGTTGCAGCAGCCCCAGAGTACATGACAGTTAGCTAAGAGACTGTGCAGGAGCCAGAACTTAATCTATATTGTCTTTTCCACGAGCAGAGTTTGGCTCTGGACATTGTTCTGATTCCTCGGATTCCATCCTTATTTGCCACCACCAGGATCATTGGGGTGCAAGTTGTTTACCATTTACTGGCTTTTAGTTCACTAGTTTCCTCTTTGAACTTTTGGGGCTCGGTGTCATGTTGCCTTCATCATCCGTCACTGATGTGTATAGAGACTCCTCGGCCCTGGATTGGGTTTTGTGATCAGCAATCACCAGGTTTCCCAATGTAAGTGGATGGGTCCCCTTTCCTTTGGACACACAATACATTTGCGAGCTTGTTGCAGTGTGGCAGACACGTCAGTGGGTTCGTCTTTCTCAGGCTCTGTTGTCCATTTCCATTTTCAATTGCTGTCAGGTCACTGTCTGAATCGCAAAGGGTCACTTCAGTTCTTTCCACTTTGGTGTGGTCTCTACGAGTAGCTCATCTTCTNTAGTACCTTTTTGAATTTTGGTTTCATGCTTCACACGGTATCGCTTACCTGGAGCATATCTGGAGCATACCTGGAGCATATCTGGAGCATACCTGGAGCATATCTGGAGCATATCTGGAGAGGGTTTTGGTAGTTCTTCTACTCCCGTAGCCCAGCCAGGGGCCAGGCTTGAGTTCCAGGCCGGTGCTGCATATTTCAGTATTGGTCTAATGAAGGCTGTATTCATTGCCTTGAAGAGTTAATAGCCAGCGTCTCGTATGCCGCCGATGATAACCTGTTGTGTCCCTCTAGTCTTAGTGTTGACGTTATATCCACGCTGTAATCATTCTCCTCTCTCGTAGCTACCTTCCCCTTGTGGCGCATAGATACCTTCTGGTCTCCTGTCACCCTTTCTCATCGTCATCACCTTGCACGTGGTAGTATTAAATTCCAGCAACCATTTGTTTCCCTCACTCCCGGAGTTTGTCAACGTTCCCCCTTCCCCTCCCTCTTAACATTCTGCAGGTTTCCTCGATTTTGACTTGGCACCTTTGCTGCGTCGTCTTCAAACAATTACGAATTCGATCCTTCGGGTAGGTTGGTCATTCACATCAATTTGGAAGAATAGGGGACCCAGAACCAAGCCTCACGGAACTCCACTTGGACACCCAACACGCGCGGCTGAAAAAGGAAGTGTCGACCCTATTTCTTACATTCCTCCCGTGGGAGCTGGAGTGGTGACTGTGGGAGCTGGAGTGGTGACTGTGGGAGCTGGAGTGGTGACTGTGGGAGCTGGAGTGGTGACAGTGGGAGCTGGAGTGGTGACAGTGGGAGCTGGAGTGGTGACAGTGGGAGCTGGAGTGGTGACAGTGGGAGCTGAGGTGGTGACTGTGGGAGCTGGAGTGGTGACAGTGGGAGCTGGAGTGGTGACAGTGGGAGCTGGAGTGGTGACAGTGGGAGCTGAGGTGGTGACAGTGGGAGCTGGAGTGGTGACAGTGGGAGCTGGAGTGGTGACAGTGGGAGCTGGAGTGGTGACAGTGGAGCTGGAGTGGTGACAGTGGGAGCTGAGGTGGTGACAGTGGGAGCTGGAGTGGTGACAGTGGGAGCTGAGGTGGTGACAGTGGGAGCTGAGGTGGTGACAGTGGGAGCTGGAGTGGTGACAGTGGGAGCGAGGTGGTGACAGTGGGAGCTGGAGTGGTGACAGTGGGAGCTGGAGTGGTGACTGTGGGAGCTGGAGTGGTGACTGTGGGAGCTGGAGTGGTGACAGTGGGAGCGAGGTGGTGACAGTGTGAGCTGGAGTGGTGACAGTGGGAGCTGGAGTGGTGACAGTGGGAGCTGGAGTGGTGACAGTGGGAGCTGGAGTGGTGACAGTGGGAGCTGGAGTGGTGACAGTGGGAGCTGGAGTGGTGACAGTGGGAGCTGGAGTGGTGACAGTGGGAGCTGAGGTGGGGACAGTGGGAGCTGGAGTGGTGACTGTGGGAGCTGGAGTGGTGACTGTGGGAGCTGGAGTGGTGACAGTGGGAGCTGGAGTGGTGACTGTGGGAGCTGAAGTGGTGACTGTGGGAGCTGGAGTGGTGACAGTGGGAGCTGGAGTGGTGACAGTGGGAGCTGGAGTGGTGACAGTGGGAGCTGGAGTGGTGACAGTGGAGCTGGAGTGGTGACAGTGGGAGCTGGAGTGGTGACAGTGGAGCTGGAGTGGTGACAGTGGGAGCTGGAGTGGTGACAGTGGGCTGGAGTGGTGACAGTGGGAGCTGGAGTGGTGACAGTGGGAGCTGGAGTGGTGACAGTGGGAGCTGGAGTGGTGACAGTGGGAGCTGGAGTGGTGACAGTGGGAGCTGGAGTGGTGACAGTGGGAGCTGGAGTGGTGACTGTGGGAGCTGGAGTGGTGACAGTGGGAGCTGGAGTGGTGACAGTGGGAGCTGGAGTGGTGACAGTGGGAGCTGGAGTGGTGACAGTGGGAGCTGGAGTGGTGACAGTGGGAGCTGGAGTGGTGACAGTGGGAGCTGGAGTGGTGACAGTGGGAGCTGGAGTGGTGACAGTGGGAACTGAGGTGGTGACAGTGGGAGCTGAGGTGGTGACAGTGGGAGCTGGAGTGGTGACAGTGGGAGCGAGGTGGTGACAGTGGGAGCTGGAGTGGTGACAGTGGGAGCTGGAGTGGTGACAGTGGGAGCTGGAGTGGTGACAGTGGGAGCTGGAGTGGTGACAGTGGGAGCTGGAGTGGTGACAGTGGGAGCTGGAGTGGTGACAGTGGGAGCTGGAGTGGTGACAGTGGGAGCTGGAGTGGTGACAGTGGGAACTGAGGTGGTGACAGTGGGAGCTGAGGTGGTGACAGTGGGAGCTGGAGTGGTGACAGTGGGAGCGAGGTGGTGACAGTGGGAGCTGGAGTGGTGACAGTGGGAGCTGGAGTGGTGACAGTGGGAGCTGGAGTGGTGACAGTGGGAGCTGGAGTGGTGACAGTGGGAGCTGGAGTGGTGACAGTGGGAGCTGGAGTGGTGACAGTGGGAGCTGGAGTGGTGACAGTGGGAGCGAGGTGGGGACATATTATACTGGTGTAAGAGAATAAGTGGGAGGAGGAGTGGGGGGTGGGGGGAGGGGAAGGCAGGATATCCTCCTGTAAGATGCCAGAGACCAACTTGCGTGGCTCCTTGACGGGTCAACACACTTGATGCCTATTATAGGTGTGTGTGTGTGTGTGTGTGTGTGTGTGTGTGTGTGTGTGTGTGTGTGTGTGTGTGTGTGCGCTTACCTAGTTGTGTTTGCGGGGGTTGAGCTCTGGCTCTTTGGTCCCGCCTCTCAACTATCAATCGACTGTTAATAACTACTACACAATTTTTTACACACACACACACACACACACACACACACACACACACACACACACACACTCACTCACTCACTCACTCACTCACACTCTCACACTCTCACACTCTCACACTCTCACACTCTCACACTCTCTACGAGGTTAGAGGCCTCGTAGCCTGGTGGATAGCGTGCAGGACTCGTAATTCTGTGGCGCGGGTTTGATTCCCGCACGAGGCAGAAACAAACAGGCAAAGTTTCTTTCACCCTGAATGCCCCTGTTAGCTAGCAGTAAATAGGTACCTGGGAGTTAGTCAGCTGTCACGGGCTGCTTCCTGGGGTGTGTGTGTGTGTGTGTGTGTGGTGTGTGTGTGTGGTGTATGTGTGTGGGGGGGAAAGTAGTTAATTGACAGTTGAGAGGCGGGCCGAAAGAGCAAAGCTCAACCCCCGCAAACACATCTAGGTGAAAACACACACACACACACAGAGGAAGCAGCCCGGGACAGCTGTCTAACTCCCAGGTACCTATTTACTGCTAGGTAAGAGGGACATTAGGGTGAATGAAATTCTGCCCATTTTTGTTTCTCGCCGGCGCCGGGAATCGAACCCGGGCCACAGGATTACGTGTCCAGTGTGCTATCCACACAGCCACTGGCACCCCGTGTGTGTAATTTCCTAAGTGTAGTTACAGGATGAGAGCCACGCTCGTGGTGTCCCGTCTTCCCAGCACACTTTGTCATATAACGCTTTGAAACTACTGAAGGGTTTAGCCTCCACCACCTTCTTACTTAGCTTGTTTGAACTGTCTTTCTTGAGGTTATCTTGAGATGATTTCGGGGCTTAGTGTCCCCGTCGCCGGCGAGAAACAATGGGCAGAGTTTCTTCCACCCTATGCCCCTGTTACTTAGCAGTAAAATAGGTACCTGGGTGTTAGTCAGCTGTCACGGGCTGCTTCCTTGGGGGTGGAGGCCTGGTCGAGGACCGGGCCGCGGGGACACTAAAGCCCCGAAATCATCTCAAGATAACTCAAGATATACTATAATTATATTGGATGTAGGGTTGGCTTCTTACAAGAACCTCTCGTATTGTATTTGTGTCCAAAAACTGTCTAGAAGTGTTAAGGGTTTTCATAAATTTGTTACATGGTGAATACCATATACAGTACTGTACTGTATCTGCATTAGGAAGTTTGGTAATATCTTGGCTAATACAGTGCTGTATTTTAGAAAAATGATCGATATTGTTGTTGTGTAATTGATATTATATTATTATTCTTTTGAATATTAATGCAGCATTGTAGTACAGTACTGCATATTTAATGTATGCGACATATTTTGCATGCATAACGTGTAATTGATTATTTGAATACAATACTGTACTGTATATTGTACCAGACATTGTTTATGATGTACTGTATCTCTGCTTTTCTTGCTCATTCATTGTCTCACTTCAGTTCTTAGTGTTCGTGCAAACCTCGTGTACTATATTCTTAAATATTGAAGCCAGGCAATGGAATCTTAGCCTTTATCCCGGAACTCCTCAGGCGCGCGCACACTCTTCCGACTGGACCTTCCGACTGGTCATGTTGGGGAGCCGGTCGGCCGAGCGGACAGCACGCTGGACTTGTGATCGTGTGGTCCCGGGTTCGATCCCAGGTGCCGGCGAGAAACAATGGGCAGAGTTTCTTTCACCCTATGCCCCTGTTACCTAGCAGTAAAATAGGTACCTGGGTGTTAGTCACCTGTCACGGGCTGCTTCCTGGGGGTGGAGGCCTGGTCGAGGACCGGGCCGCGGGGACACTAAAAGCCCCGAAATCATCTCAAGATAACCTCAAGATGTTGGTATTGCATGTGCCTGGGAAGGTCAGAGATATGGGTTTGATTCCATCATACATTTTCAGTGTATATTTGTGGACTCTATCACATTCTTATGATTTCATTGTGCTAATGTACCATTCTTAAATGTTTTGTGTTGTCTTAATGATCTCTCTCCTTGATTAATGTTCAGATGTAAATACTAAATTTACTTATTCAGGTCTGTATCATAGAGTGAGGAATGCAGGGAAAGGTAACTTTACACATTTGTGTATAGATATACTTCGTGATCTTAGAGTGAAAATAAATTAATTAATTTTGTATTTTTGTTGTCATATAGGGAGCACAAAGTTTTCCTCCCGGTATTTGTGTTTGTAAATTGTTTTAAATGTAATGGTTCTTGTCCATATGTGGTATATAGTCATTTTGTATTCTGTGTGTATCTATCCCTTTTTATATATTTTAGTACAGCATTTCTTGTACAGTACTAATATATCATGTATATTTTTCAGATC
>WNGS01162647.1:6746394-6773181 GCA_020271785.1 Procambarus virginalis
CTCTCTCTCTAGTGTACACGGCACCTCTCTCTCTCGTGTACACGGCACCTCTCTCTCTAGTGTACACGACACCCCTCTCTAGTGTACACGGCACCTCTCTCTCTAGTGTACACGGCACACCTCTCTCTCTAGTGTACACGGCACCTCTCTCTCTAGTGTACACGGCACACCTCTCTCTCTCTAGTGTACACGGCACCTCTCTCTCTCTAGTGTACACGGCACCTCTCTCTCTAGTGTACACGGCACACCTCTCTCTCTCTAGTATACGGCACCTCTCTCTCTAGTGTACACGACACTTCACAGGAAGCCTTATATGTATACCTGTGTTCGTTCCTGGGTTCGATCAGGTGCCGGCGAGAAACAATGGGTAGAGTTTCTTTCACCCTGATGCGCCTGTTACCTAGCAGTAAATAGGTACCTGGGAGTTAGCCAGCTGTCACGGGCCACTTCCTGGGGGAGGAGGCCTGGTCGAGGACCGGACCAGGCCTTGGGACACTAAGCTCCCAAATCATCTCAAGATAACCAACATACCCAGGTTTCCTGTGAAGCCTGGGTATATAAATATACAGTATATAGTTCTTCTTTTTAAGAGCTTCTATGGCAATGATGACACGAAGCCGCGAGGGAAAATTGTGCCCTTCTAGTTTGCCAAGTTCCCGGGTCAGTACTTGACTTCCTACCAGCTATAAGGTAAATAATTGAAATAACGATACAAAAGTAGAGAATACAAATCTGTATTCGACTACACAAATGTGTAAGACAGAAAAAATATCCACAAGAGAGTCGGGCAAGACACAAGAGTCGGGGCAACACAAAAGAGTCGGGGCAACACAAAAGAGTAGAGCAACGCATAAGAGTCGGGGCAACACAACAAGAGTCCCCCCCTTCCCCAAGACTCTACTTGCCTCTGGTCCCAGGCTGATTGAGAGCAGGGTTTCCAGCTAGTCTGGCCAACAACCTTGTTATTATCTAGCTTTAGTACTGCCATTACATCATCTGCAAGGAAAAATAATGCATTACATCCTCTACAAAATATATAAGTATTCCACAAAAATAATTGGGTCACATGCAAGAACAAAAATTTAATTTCATTTAGAACTAATAAAATGAATAAAAAGCTGAAAATATACTGTATAATATAAGTTGGTTTTACTAACTCAGTGGTGTAAGTTGTCATTCCTCAGACCTTGAAAAATTGCCCATGTTCCTAGTCGGACTTTTGACGTGTTACGTCGAACACCAACTTAGAAATACTTTAATGGTAACAGTGGTATGGTTCTGTATGTGAGTCAACCTGGGCTAGCTTAGTAAGGCCTCAAAAAGACTGACAGATCACAAGGGTTCTGTAGCTCTGACAGAAGCACCAGAAGGCAGCCTGGAGCCAAGACATGACAACCAGGGGTTCTTTAACTCTGCTAAAGAATCATCTCAGACATTCTGTGCTGAATTGCGTCTTTGCCATGAACTCCTTAACACTTTCACGAAGGCGCTACCTGAAAAGTAACCCTTACCAACGTGCTAGTAAGTCATCCTGCCTGACAGCATATGATCCTATCCTGCAGACAAAGGGATTCTTACCTTCGGGAGCAGTCGAATAAGATAACCCACAGAACACAGAATATGCTACAAGCTCACTTATCAGGACTATATTCGAATTTCCTATCTTCTATCTCATCTTATTTTGTAACTTTTGTTTACATAGATAATCATCCACATAGTTTAACAGATTTTTCACTTTTAAAAACTGATAATTCATATTTGCTGTGCACCAAAACATGTCTTCAATGAATCAATGGTTTTTAAAACTATTATATTATGGTACGGACCAACTCTTAAATTCAACTTACTTGAAATTTCGTCCTTAACAGAATAGGATTTGGAGGATTTTCCTGTGACGCCTTTCATGAAAGATTTGAGGTCGGAGGGTCCGGAGTGGGAATCTCGGCGGGACCGGCCTGGAACATCCTCCAGGAGGTCTTGTACACCAATCAATCTGTAAGAATCTTTTGTATTACGTCACTGACACAAGTACAGAAGTACAACTGATTAACCTGAGGGTTATCTTGAGATGATTTCGGGGCTTTTTAGTGTCCCCGCGGCCCGGTCCTCGACCAGGCCTCCACCCCCAGGAAGCAGCCTGTGACAGCTGACTAACACCCAGGTACCTATTTACTGCTAGGTAACATGGGCATAGGGTGAAAGAAACTCTGTTTCTCGCCGGCGCCTGGGATCGAACCCAGAACCACAGGATCACAAGTCCAGTGTGCTGTCCGCTCGGCCGACCGGCACACACTGATGGTTCAACCCTTTCAACATAAAATTGCACTGGCATTATTAACCAACTCAAAATGGCACTATGAAAACAAGTTACCAAATATACAATTTTTCTCTTACTAATTGCCATGATATTAATTTTGGCTCTTTCTATTCCTCTAACAGTATACTGTATAGTATAAACTGAGAAAATTCCATTTGAAGTGAATATATGTTTACGTATATATATGAGTGTGTGTGTGTAATTACCCAAGTGTAGTTACAGGATGAGAGCTAAGCTCTTAGTGTCCCGTCTACCAAGCACTCTGTCATAGAACGCTCTGAAATTACTGATGGTTTTGCATCTGTGTCTAGTTAGTTTAAATCTATGATCTCTTGTTCTTGAAGTTCCAAGTCTCAGGAATTCTTCCTTATTAATTTTATCGATTCCTGTTACTATTTTGAATGTTATCATATTGCCTCTTTTTGCCTATATCTTCTAGTTTTGGCATATTTAATGCCTCTAACCTCTCCTCGTAGCTCTTGTCTTTCAGTTCTGGGAGCCACTTAGTAGCATGTCTTTGCATTTTTTCCAGTTTGTTGATATGCTTCTTAAGATATGGGCACCATACAATCGCTGCATATTCCAGCTTTTGTCTAAAAAAAGTCATGAACAATTTCTTTAGTATTTTGCCATGCAAGTATAATATTTAAAAGCAATTCTGAAGTTAGAAAGTGTAGCATAGGCTCCTCGCACGAAGTTCTTTATGTGGTCCTCAGGTGATAGTTTTCTATCTAGAACCAACCCTAGATCTCTTTCTTAAATCAGAATTCTTTTAAAGATTTATCCCATAATTTATTGGTTGTGTGGGGTCTATGTTCTCCTCTTCCACATTCCATAACATGGCATTTATTCACCAGGTGATGCTCCATATACTTATTTTGTCCAGGTCTTCTAGAAGGGCATGACAATCATCTATGTTTCTTATCTTCCCTATTATCTTAGCATCATCAGCAAACATGTTCATATAATTCTGTATTCCATTTGGTACATCATTTATTTAGACAATGAACATCACTGGTGTAAAAACTGAACCCTGTGGTATTCTACTTGTAACATTTCTCCAGTCCGATACATTGCCTCTGATTACTACCCTCATTTTTCTGTCGGTTAGAACTTTTTCATCCATATTAGAAGCCTACCTGTCACTCCTCCAATATGTTCCAGTTTTCAGAACAACCTCGTATGTGGAACTCTGTCAAAAGGCTTTTTTTCAGATCCAGGTAGATGCAGTCAACCCAACCATCTCTTTCCTGTTAAATCTCAGTGGCTCGATCATAGAAACTGAGTAAATTCCTTACGCAGGATGTTCCCGATCGAAAACCTGTATGTTATTGTCTATCTGTTTATTATATCTTTTTTTCCAGGTGTTCTACTCATTTAGTTTTAATAATTTTTATAATATTCTGACTATTACACTTGTCACAGCTTGTTTAACATGTTGATACATTAATGTTTCTAGGAGGATGAGGTTTACGAATCTACAGGTCCGAAAGTCCTCTGTTCTACCTATATATGCCTCCATGTCTATGCATTTGAAGTTGAAGACTATCAACAGTCGTGGTCTATCTGCTACCGCCATAATCTCTCTCATTATTGTTATAAGACACTCTCGTTTATTATTCAGCTCCTCCTGTGTCCATGTGTTGCATGGTGGATAGTACTGTAGTGTAGTATCCATAGTACAGTGCAGTACCCATAGTACAGTGCAGTATCCATAGTACAGTGCAGTATCCATAGTGCAGTGCAGTATCCATAGTACAGTGCAGTATCCAATGTACAAACATTGACGTACTAAGCAACTAGATAGTAGAATTTTGTATTATTCACTTTATAGTCCGAAAAAATGAAGCTAAGAAACAAAGTAATATTCCTAGGCCTAGTATAGCACACACATTTACCTGAGGGCTACTAATACTAATGGCCTCGACGAAGACAGGAAGCTGGAGGTTTGTCAAAGGCCTCCCCCCCCCCTCCATTTGCCCTATGATCATTCCTTTTTGTATTTTAAAACCCAGCAGAGTTTTGACATTTACGGCTTCATTGATAAGGCGGTTCCTTCCTTCTAATATATACTATATTAGGCCTCATACATCATGTATTAGGCCTAAGAAGGTTAGGTTAGCTTGTGTTTGCAACAAATAGAAAATGTTGTCCCAGTTTGTCTAACTAAATAGTACCGATTTCTATTTTCTAATTGTGTTGTACATCAGCATATATACTGTACTATGGTCTTCATCTTTATTATAAATACCACCAAAACAGGAGGATGGGCTGTATATCCACAGATCACATGCCTTCTCATTCTATAATGTTGATGCAAAATTAGGTTTTCATAGGTCAGGATAATATAGGATTGATAAGGTTATCTTGAGGTTATCTTGAGTTGATTTAAGGGCTTTTTTTTTTTTTAGTGTCCCCGCAGCCCAGTCCTTGACCAGGCCTCCACCCCCAGGAAGCAGCCTGTGACAGCTGACTAACTCCCAGGTACCTATTTACTGCTAGGTAACAGAGGCATAGGGTGAAAGAAACTCTGCCCATCGTTCCTCGCTGGCGCCGGGGATCGAACCCAGGACCACAGGATCACAAGTCCAGTGTGCTGTCCGCTCGGCTGACCAGCTCCCCATAGGTTAGGCTAGGTTTTACACAGAACAAGTTAGGTTACTCAAGTTAGAATAGGTTTAGTATGGATTAGCCTAGTGCGACTGCTGCCATCTTCCTCTCCAAAAGAAAAATTGACTATATGACTAAACACAAAAGGCTGCCATAAATAGTCAATTGCCAATAATATAGGCAAACATAATCTCTCAGTGTAGCATTACCTATGAGCCTAAGATGCTATAAATTCAGTCTCTGTTAGGACATTTATAAACACCAAGCAAATTAAATATGAAGAATCCTTTCACCAACTCACAAACCCGAATACAAGGAATTCAACAACAAATTACATATGAAATCACATGCACAGGGGGCCAATATGTGCAACTTTTCTTGCAAATTTACATACACTAACAGTGTTCTTACTGCTGCAGAGTTTTAACTGCCTGAAATAGTTATATTAAATCTGTAAAAGACAGGTCCAGAGAGACACTTCAAGATGTTACAAAGATCTCTACCACCTACAGGGGTTACTCATGCCCATGCCACCTCTTGAGCTGGCTTACAGCTTCATCAATCAGTTCTATCTGTAATATCTCTGCAGGTCAAGTTGAGCAGATTCATCTGTAATTTCTAGTTAGACATAAAATGTGCACTATATAGTTAACGTGCTGACTGATTTACGAGTCTGCTCGATACCTGTTTGATGGGATTCTGGGAGTTGTTCTACCCCCCAAGCCCGGCCCGAGGCCAGGCTTGACTTGTGAGAGCTTGGTCCACTGCAGGCTGTTACTTGCAGCGGCCCGCAGGCCCACATATCGTCCATGGTAAACCAAAACACTTATTGTATTAAATATGCTCATTCTCTGCAATAAATCGCAACAAATTGGCTGCAGCAAGTAACTCGACCCCCACACACATAGGGCATTAGAGAAAAGATGACGTTTCGGTCCTCTCTCGACCGTTATAAATTTGAGACTTGATGAAACATTGTCTCTCATTTCAAGTCTGGGACTTGATTGATTTCATCTCTTTCAATTTAATTTCTGGCGAGACCACGAGAGGCGTGACCACGAGAGGCGTGACCACGAGAGGCGTGACCACGAGAGGCGTGACCACGAGAGGAGTGACCACGAGAGGCGTGACCACGAGAGGCGTGACCACGAGAGGAGTGACCACGAGAGGAGTGACCACGAGAGGCGTGACCACGAGAGGCGTGACCACGAGAGGCGTGACCACGAGAGGCGTGACCACGAGAGGCGTGACCACGAGAGGCGTGACCACGAGAGGCATGACCACGAGAGGAGTGACCACGAGAGGCGTGCCCACGAGAGGCGTGCCCACGAGAGGTGTGCCCACGAGAGGCGTGCCCACGAGAGGCGTGCCCACGAGAGGCGTGCCCACGAGAGGCGTGCCCACGAGAAGCGTGCCCACGAGAAGCGTGACCACGATAGGGGTCCGTTGCTGGCTGAACTCCTCTCTTTCCTTCCCACGAGTTATAGGAGAGCTTTTCCTTCCATGGAATTATGGGAAGGGAAAAGCTCTCAGCATGCTAACAGGAGCCAAAAGTTGCTGTTCTTTATGTTCACACCTGAACAATATTTATTTTGGCCAACTCTACTCCTGCAAACCCTAGGTTTCTATCTGGCCTCCAACACAGATCCACATTCCCCCGCCCCAAACACACGACGAAACTACGACATTCGAACAAGGTTTAACACCAAACAATTATAACAACCAATATAGCAAGTTGTAACAACATTCTAATACATCATAAACGTTATAACAAGATGTAACAACTTTATTACAAGTTGTAACAAGGGAACCACAGGGACTGTTACGTTGACTGTTTGCAAGAGTGACTGCTACTGTACCAACGTTTTGAGAGAAGTGACCCCTCCCTAAAATGGAACTACTAACAGGTGTCAAAGATTACGGGGCTATTCACCCCCGTGCCGCCTTTTGGGGTGGCATAATCTTCAGCAATCAATATCATAAGAACCATTGATTTTGTGCCAACTACTCACCTTACTTCTAGCTTGCCAGTAACGGCAGCTCCCTTGTTATGTAGAGCTTGTGCGCGACGGCTGGGGTAGTTCTCCTTATCGTAGAGGCTGGTGTAGTTGGCTGGTGACGGAGAAGCAGATAACGAGTTCTCCAACTCTCGCTTCACCTGCAACAACACAAGAACGTAAGAATGAAGGTAACTGCAGAAGGCCTATTTGGCCCATACGAAGCAGCTCCCTATTTATATCCACCCAATCTCGTTCATATGTATGTCTAACCTACACTTGAAACAATCAAGGGATCCTACTTCTAGGATCGTCATCTATAAACTGTCATCCACACTTTCGTGGAAATAAACATGCCATTCACCGGGGCTCTAGGAGATTCGAACCCTGGACCCCACCCACGTAAGGCAGAAGCTCTATCCACTCAGTTATCAGTAGCCTTAATAAGGAAAAATTCCTGAAGCAACCTGGAATCGAATGGTGAATAAAATCATCATATATTGTAATAATTCCTACACACGTACACGAAGCCTAAATACTAGACCGTATGTGTTTGTATTATGTAATTACATTGTGTTAAGTTTACTACCTGGCAAACACCAGTGAATGTGCTTCTGCCCGCGCGCACACACACACACTCACCACAAAGCAAAAGGGAGAGAGATAAGAGAGTAACACAGGAGGAGAAAACAAGCTTTTAACAAGAGATATCAATATAATTCTAAAACCGAAAGACATTTGGACTCGTACAACAAGAATACNGACGTCCATCCTGGACCATTCACAATCGACTTGAGAATGGTCCAGGACGGACCAAAACGTCGTCGTCCCTTCACCTTCTAGTGTGTGGTCTGGTCAACAGACTTCAGCCACGTTATTGTGACTCCTCGCCTGCACTCCACTCCATGTTACTCTGCCCATTATACCACTACATAAGACCTCCACCAGACTTGCCCCACGACACTTAATCCGTCACTTCTTGAGAGCAACAGAATAATTTTCGCATTTCTATTTCATTCCACAACCCCATTCTTCTCCCAATTTACACGCCAGTTCATGCCACCCCACAGCAGCCATAAGATAAAACACCATCCCTTTCCTTCATTCCACTACACTATGCCATAGGATTACTGTATGTCAATTCCACTGCCCCATAAGTGTTACAGGATGATCATCTGTTCCACTCCACAACATTCAACCCCACCACAACAGCTCAAGGATATTTCCCATGACCAACTTTACGAGCAATTAGCGCAGTTATCTTGAGGTTATCTTGAGATGATTTCGGGGCTTTTTAGTGTCCCCGCGGCCCGGTCCTCGACCAGGCCTCCACCCCCAGGAAGCAGCCAGTGACAGTTGGCTAACACCCAGGTACCTATTTTACTGCTAGGTAACAGGGGCATAGGGTGAAAGAAACTCTGCCCATTGTTTCTCGCCGGTGCCTGGGATCGAACCCAGGACCACAGGATCACAAGTCCAGCGTGCTGTCCGCTCGGCCGACTGGCGTGGAGAAAAGGCTAGTATAGAGGGGAATTACCAGAAGCACCTAAATCAGCAGATATAGCACCCTTTACACAAGAGACAGAGTA
This sequence comes from Procambarus virginalis, assembly GCA_020271785.1. Taxonomy (NCBI): domain Eukaryota; kingdom Metazoa; phylum Arthropoda; class Malacostraca; order Decapoda; family Cambaridae; genus Procambarus; species Procambarus virginalis. Next base: position 6,754,908 of record WNGS01162647.1, read on the forward strand.
AAGCACTGGCTAAAAACCATAAGACTAGTTGCACTAACATCACACATACTAAAAGTTGTTAGAGAGAGATCAGGAGTTGGAGCTCCAGTTTCATGAAGAACAATGACCTCCACAAACCAAGTCAACATGGAACTAGAGCAGGAAGATCGTGCCTTTCGTAGCTACTCGATCACAATGACAATCGCCAAAGCATTAGAAAAGCGTAATGCAGATGTGGTATACACCGACTTTGCAATGGCATATGATAAGTGTGATTATGGGGGTGACAAAATGAGAGCAAATGGAATAACAGGTACAGTGGCACCTCGACTTACAATTGCCCTGATTTACAATAATTTTGAGTTACGATAAAAATTTGATCGAAAAATGCGACTCGACTTACGATAGCGTTGTCGACTAACGATATTCGTTAATACACGTTCGGGTCGACCGAGCGCATGGTTCCCAGTCACGCGGGCTGACCTGCCTCGGTTTACTAGAGCCGCCCGCTTAATGACGCTCATGCTTATAAGAAATTCCATTTTTGTGGTGATTTTTTAATTTTTGAACATAAAACTGGTTATTATATATATATATATCACACCATGGGTCCCAAGAAAGTCAGTGGTAAGGTTCAACATATGTAAGAATGACCATAGAGGAAAAACAAGAGATCATTCGTAAACATGAAAATGATTCAATATGTATGGAAAATATTGGAGCGTCAGGTGCCAAATTTTCACAGTAAAATAACAACATACTGTAGTGAATGATATTAAAGATAAGGCAGAATAGAGCCAGTGAATAGTAGAAGTGTCATAGGCACAATCGGAGAACTCTGTCTAAACCTCAGAGGTCCACGGTTGTTCAATATCCTCCCAGCAAGTACAGTATAACAAAATATTGCCGGAACAATAGTGGCAGTCTTCAAGAAAAGACTGGACAGTTTCCTGCAAGATGTGTCAGACTGTCAGGGCTATAGTGAACATTCTGCATGCTGCTTCAAGCAACAGCCTATTGGATCAGGCTCTCAAGTCAAGCGACAATATTTACAAAATTGTTACTGCATTTAAATCTTCTATGACTCTGGAATACAACTATAACCTTACTTTAGTTAACAATTACTTCAACAGAATCTTAACGGTAACAGGTGTTTGACTAATATTTTGATTTTATGATGAACTTCACAAGAAGTTTACTTCCTTTCCTTTCTTTATAAATATGATCAACAGTGGATATGATCAATATTGGATATATTGTCTAATTTCTCTCCAGTTAAAAATAAAACAATAAAAAATGTTAACCGCAACTACTGTATTTACCAAGAAGGCAAACCATTAAAAAACGGATCACTTAAGGCTGCGAGTGCATCATCTTGAGGTTATCTTCAGATGATTTCGGGGCTTTTTAGTGTCCCCGCGGCCCGGTCCTCGACCAGGCCTCCACCCCCAGGAAGCAGCCCGTGACAGCTGACTAACACCCAGGTACCTATTTTACTGCTAGGTAACAGGGGCATAGGGTGAAAGAAACTCTGCCCATTGTTTTACGCCGGCGCCTGGGATCGAACCCAGGACCACAGGATCACAAGTCCAGCGTGCTGTCCGCTCGGCCGACTGGCTCCCGATATGACGACATATCACACAACTTATAATGGTCAGGACGGACCGAAACATTTTCATTTCTCCATCTTCTTATGTGTGGTTTGGTCATCATATTGTACCATACTTTTATTTGATAGTTATATATACAGCATAATGAATCTTCCATCTACATTCCATCGACAGCATTCTAATGGCGTTATACAAACAGCACCACACGTATTTTAATAAATTATACAATAAACCATTAATACACCAAAACAGATTTACGAGCACTTTTCTTAAATTTGAAGAAAACGAGTTTGAAACTGTCACCTACCTTAATGTCGGGCTCTACAGGTGAGGCTGGTACGGTGATCGTGACTGTGCCAGAATGTGGCCGTGGGGGTGGAGGTGGAGGTGTAGAAGTCGGCCGTTTCGCTACCTGTACAGTGAAAGAGTGCAGTTTCTTGTCAGCAGTGAAAAACACTATGCATATACTGTAAAATCAAATTCCCCTTCTGTCACATAATAGCCAACTATTTCTTACTAGAGAAAATAAACCCATTAGTAAATGTACTATTAAATATGATCAGATGAAAAAGTTATTTGACACCAAAAGCGTTGTGTAAAATCAGAGAGCTGTAAAGCTAACATTGATGAAGATTTACAATGAACAGCTGGAAAAAGAAAGGAAACTGATATACACACTCCAAATAATATTGGATGTAATTAAAGGGTTTCTATCAAAATTACAGTTATTTAATAACTGGAAATTATGGGTTACATTTGCCACAACTTTAATGAACAATTTATAGAAGCTGTCCTGCTGTCAAACTGTCATCTATTCAAAGAGTCGACTATTCCAACAGGTCAAATGAGGTGTTTACTAACACACCTGGCTAAGTGCCACCAAGCAAAGATCATTAATTATGTGTACAAATGTATTCCACCTAAACCCTATTTCATCGAGAATGTAGAAACTCTTACGATTAAAAATCCTGAGTGCCTTTTCCTCCTAAATAACCTGCTTCTGTTGGAAGCTCAAAGAGGATAACTTCAATCAGGAGTAAAGATAGTAGTATCTTTACAAATTTGAGATCATACAAGAATTGCATTTTTTTTATGCAAGAGAATATGTTAGCAAAACACTGTATGCACATCAGAGGTCCACAGCTTGTCAATATCCCCAACAAACTTAGGAAGTATTGGATATACCAGGCTGTTATGGATATGCTGTCCTGCGGACCACTTCAAGCAACATCTTGTTGGACCAGACTATCCGAAGTCAAGCCTGGCCCCAGGTTAGTCTCGGGGAGTCGAATAACCCCCAGCACCCACTGAAGGTAAGTATGTTCTGGGAGTTGTTGTTAAACTTGTAATAACCTGCTCCAGCAAGTTGTTCCCTCTATTTATCTATTTAAAAACTGTCCTGCTGTGAAAGGGAAAGTGAGTACCAAGCAGTACTCAAGGAAGGAAAGCACAATAGACATGAATAGTATATGCATTGTGATGAAATCCCTAGAGTTGAGGGAGTGATGAAAGTTGAGTATAGAGTTGAGAGTGATGAAATCCCTAGGGAGCCGGTCGGCCGAGCGGACAGCACGCTGTACTTGTGATCCTGTGGTCCTGGGTTCGATCCCAGGCGCCGGCGAGAAACGATGGGCAGAATTTCTGTCACCCTATGCCCCTGTCACCTAGCAGTAAAATAGGTACCTGGGTGTTAGTCAGCCGTCACGGGCTGCTTCCTGGGGATGGAGGCCTGGTCGAGGACCGGGCCGCGGGGACACTAAAGCCCCGAAATCATCTCAAGATAACCTCACGAAGAGGGTTCTCACACACATCGAGGTGGATTATACCAACCCAGCCCACTAGATTCTTCCAGCACCTACTTCTGGTCTAATGTGAAGCTACAGATTTTGAAACACTAGAGAAAGATCAGCGAGAGTTGTTCATAACGACCTGCTGGATCCGATACGTAAAGAATGTTAACACCTCATGTACAGTATTCGATCCCTAATTCATATTTCCCTACATGCTCACCTCCAAGACAAAATGTCTAGTTTGGTAGCCAGCCATCTGTGGTGCTGTTCAGCATGCTATGGCAACTAAAAGTAGTTTTGTCACTTCATATATCGACAATAGCAATGTGTATTTTACTGTACTGAAGATACATAAAATCCTGCGAGTATAGCATAAAAAACATGCAGGCTATGTATTTGCTAAGGCTTAAAGTAGTAGCAAACCTAAGGTTGAATATATGATAATTGTTTAGCACAAAGTGCGTGCTCACGAAACAACTTGCATCTGGCATCCTTTAAGTGTATGAAAAATTCAGTGAACTAAACTTAATTTTTTATTTTAAGGATAAAGATAAGACTTTACCCTGTCATGATCAAAGTGAGTGCAACTCAACAATCTAAAGAAAAAATTAATCACTAACAAAAGCTAAAAATGTTAACCAAACCACACACTAGAAAGTGAAGAGACGACGATGTTTCAGTCCGTCCTGGACCATTATCAAGTCGATTGTGATGAGAGGAAGGAGGCAATAAATAGGCAAGAGAGAGGTGAGAAGGAAAGTTAAAAGTGCTGTTGAGGCTGTGTGAAAGCAAACCCAAGATGAAACAAACAAACCCATGCCACAGTTTTGTGCCTGCTACAGGCAGCCAGGTATTGCCAAGACGAAATGAACACTAATAAAGAGTATGAAGTGATTGGATAAGTGACTTATTGACCACTGCCACAGTGTGAAGAACATACAGATACACAAGCAGACGTGCCTAGTAGTAGCTTTGCAAATCTGAGATCATACAGGAATTGTATTTTATGAACGCAAGACAACATGCCAGCAAATAACTCCCAAAATGTGTTAGCAGACTTTGAGCGCTTCCTTCCCATAGCTCATCTTGGTCCTTAGTGCCCAATTATCCATCCCTGCTCAGGTCTTGAACTCTGGCCGATATCTCTCGAGAGGCAATTAGAACAAGGCTCCCTGTGTGGTGCTTTGCCAAATCAGTTAGTATTCATATATGTGAATTGCATATGATTGGATCAAAGGGAATTTAAAGGTGTCAAGTCTCTTGCCTAAGTTCATAAAGCTTATTTTGTTCCCAAGTTGAAGGACCGCTCTAAAAATGTTGGTTTTACGAGAACAAGGGCAACATGTTTACTATATAATATATTTTTCAGCAACACAAAGTCCTAAACCCAACCCGAGTCGAGATTGGCCTCAGGCCAGGCTCGGGAAATAGAACTACTCCCGAAACCCTCTCCAGGTATGCTCCAGATAAGCCCAGCCACCATTTCAATCTTGATGTATTTTTGGATATAAAGTTAACACTTTCGCCCGGTAACGACACGGCATTGTGTCGTTTTCGGCGGCAAATTGGCGGCGGCTTCTGGAGGGGCGCACAGCGATTTTGGATATTATATGCATATACTCTTGTAGGGAATTTCATTGCGAATACATTGATATCAAAATGAATGACCTAGAACCAGAATTGAGGTAACAAAGTTAAAAACAGTATACCCATTTTATTAGTGCTCACTGGGATTATGCTCCATTACTTTCTCTGTTTCCTGTGGGTGGTACGCCTGACTTTTGGACTTTATATTTGCATATACTCCTGTAGGGAATTCTATTGCGAACACAATGTTACCAAAATGAAAGACCTAGGACGAGAATTGAGATGTCCAAAGTGAAGAGTGTGTACACATTTTATTGCTCTTATGTGCTCTCGGGTAACACGTACTCACTTTCTCTGCTTGTTGTGGATGGTACGCCGGGTTTTTGGACTATATATGTCTTTAGTCGTGTAGAGAATTCTATTGCGAACACAATGATACCAAATTGAAAAACCCTGGACAAGAATTGAAGTGACAAAATTGGAGAGTATACACTTTTCAGAATTACCGCGCGCTTCCGTGAAATGCTGGAGCCCACCTGGGACAATGCGGGTCTTGTGGGCGTGGTGCGTCAAAGTGTTAATATTTTGTGGGTAGGGGAGGGTACATCTATATCTGAACAAGTTGACTTGTTCAATCCTAACTTGGTCAGACAGCAAGACAGCATCTGTATCTAATAATACAGTATATAATTTTGCATTGCATTCATAGCACAGTGGCTCAAAGTAAACATAAACCCTTTACTTCCATACGAGAGTGTCATGCAACACAGAGGCCATCACCTTACCTGTACAGTGATGGAGTGAGCAGGGTGAATGGTGGGAGTGTGTGCGACAGGGAAGGCACTCTGGTGAGCAGGTGTGGACGGCGTGCCAGGAGTGGGGTGGTAGACCGAACCATGAGGTGTGGGGTACGTGGATATATGATGGGTAGCAGCCACAAGTGCAGGTGCAGGAGTAAGCTGCTGGGATTGTATAGGGGCACCATGGGTGATGGAAGGAGGTGGGGGAGCCACTGGGGGGGTTTCCATAGTGGGAGGAGCTGGGGAGGAAGGTATATCTCCCATGTTGAGCGGTCGCACCTCCGATATTGCCAGCGGACGGCAGTGGCGCTCCTCTCCTGGGGTCTTCTCATTGTCAAAATCTAAGCGAGTGGGAAGCGCCCGGGGACCTGTTGATAGACAAATACATTTTGTGTAACCAAATATGAAAATACATAGGTTTTTATGAAGATCTATGTGATAAAGATGCAGATATATTTTAAATATTTCTTACAAAGGTTCAGATTTTTTAACATTTTTTATTTCCACATAAAAGTGGTTAAACTGTACTTCATATATACTGTACTACAAAAACAACAATTAACTTCGACTTAAGTACCATTTCCCACACTAGTACAATACCCGTATAAAAATTATTTCCTAATGATATTCTGAATGTGATTTAACCAACGTACCTGTACTCTTAATTTTTTTTTAATTATTTGATAAAAAACAAAACTTGTCGGGGGGTCAATAAACTAACCAGGAGTGATAGGAGTGGCAGAACTAGACGTGGTAATGGGTACGGCATGTCCCCCAGTGTACAAGTGGTGGGCCGGCTCATGGCTGGGTTGTATGTTTTTAATAAGTCTACCCCAGGCGGCAACATTAATGTTCATCTGATTGGGTCGTAGCACCTTTCCTTTTTGCATAAACAATTTCTTCTGCCGCTGTAACTTAGGTTTGCGGGAGATCATTGGATTTAGGAATTTGATCTGTTGGAAAAAATGAAGGCATTAATTTTCTCAATATAAGTGACTAGTTACAACACTGAATCAGTAACAATACTTTAACTTAACACATACTCATCAGCCACACTTACCTTCAATACTGATGCACATATTTACTCTGCCCTCTATGTATATAACATTGTTAAAATCATGGACTTCTACCAACATGGACTTTTAACACTGCATTCTTAAAATTCTACAACTGGCATATCTATATACAGTACTTTAATATTTGAAACTATTCATAAATCTAATAACTACCAGGCATCTATAAATCCATAGTATTTGCCAACTGGTATCAGCGGAAAAGCTTCTAGTTTGCCTAATCTAAGCCTACTTTTGACTATGTAATCCCACTATGCCCTGCTGACACCATTTTCCATCTCCATTTATCTGCTTCATCTTGCATGATACTAAATGCCTGACTGTCAGTCTAAACTCTGGACCTCCTATATTCCAGTTCTCAAAGAAAATGTTTTTCATTATTCTGAACCTGTCACTAAGATTTGAATGCCAATGACCAGCAGTCTACTCAAAGACTCACTTCTCTGGAATAATGTATCCTGTTTAACTAATACTAAGGAATACAACAATATTGTATCAAGGAATCAATACACAATATTGTATCAAAGAATCAATACACAATATTGTATCAAAGAATCAATACAACAATACTGATCAAGGAATCAATTCAGGAATCAAAACAACAGGAAACAAATTATGATTTTTTTATGAATCTATAAACTGTAAGGCTTTGCCCATTACATGCACCCACATCACTATAACACTGGCCACTAAAACAAAACAAAACAAATAATAAAGTCACTGTGCAATTAATATTTAAATACCTCAAGTGTGTTGAAATTACTAAATGGTACCGGTAATGATGTAGAGACACTCCAAGATGAGAGCAAGCTTCACTTGTAAACATTTCACCAACAAGAGCTTTATCAACCAACAAAGCAACTAGTGCTCATCAAGGGAAAAAAAACCCACAGGAGACTGGGTGAGATCACTGAGGCGAAGGCAAGAAACTTGAGTGAATGTGTTACAATTTGCATCTAATAAATGTTAATTTAGTAAAAGCGGTAACAATGTATTCTATTTTCAGGTGTAATGTTTGATACTTGCAGACTCTATACACTGATATTTTTTTTTTACCTAACCACTTGGGGTGGACGGTAGAGCAACGGGCTCGCTTCATGCAGGTCGGCGTTCAATCCCCGACCGTCCACAAGTGGTTGGGCACCATTCCTTCCTTCCCATCCCATCCCAAATCCTTATTCTGATCCCTTCCCCTTCTTAATGTTTTCTTCTCTGATGATGAGTTTAGAATCCATGAAGTTTAAGAAGTGTTGCTGCTGTTTACTGTGTAATACAGTACTGCTGCTGGTTCCTGTGTGATGCAGTATTGCTGCTGTTATCTGTAGACATGCTGTACTTACAAAAGAAAGAACAATCAACATTGCTACTCCAGTCGAGCCTGGCCTCAGGCCGTATATCTTCCTAAAATAATTAAAAAAATATAAATTTTGACAATCCCTCACCTTCACCTCCCTCACTCCACCCCTCTCCTGCTTTTTCCTCTTAGTAACCACTAGCCGTGTTTCTGGTAGATTCGATAAAATTCCTACAGGCAAAACCTCATCACAAAGTCTGCACTTATCTTGGTTTTACTTCACATAAGACAGTACTGTACTTCAATCTACAGGAGTGACTTTTTTAACATGAAAGTACCAACCTCGGCAAACAATAGTCCCTTGGGTTCGAGTTGAAGTGCCATGCCGTGTCTTACATCGTCAATGAACTCCTCCAACCTTAGGAACTTCACCGCACAAAGTGACCGCCAGTCTCGCCAGTAGATGTCTATTTCTAAATCTCTGGATTTTTCTAAATCGATGCTAAATCTGCACATTGAAGAAAAATACAATTATGCATTAGTATTTGAAACCAAAATACTTGAAATAAAATACTTTAAATAATCAAAGATAACTGTGAAGCATAAATGTATTAACCCACGGCTTGCACCGTTCAAAGACTTGAATGACCAATCTACATAATTAGTGGTTTTATATAATATACAAAGCATGTCCTACTAATTAACCCCATAATGTGTTTATGTATATTTTATGAACAAAAGTTTTGTCACAAAGTGCAATCCCTGAAAAGAAAGATATGGTGATTGTGCGAGATGAAGATCTAGTGCGAACAATGATGAGTGAGGAGGGCAGGAGGGTATAGAACCTGTTTGCAAGATGTGATTCTATTTCTCTCTACTGTATACGGCACACATGTCATATACAACACCTCTCTGCAGCGCATATGACAGTCCTCTTTGTATCGTATATGACACTTCTACCTGTAGTGTACACGACACCTCTCTCTCTCTCTAGTGTACACGGCACCTCTCTCTCTAGTGTGCACGGCACCTCTCTCTCTAGTGTACACGGCACCTCTCTCTCTAGTGTACACGACACCTCTCTCTCTCTCTAGTGTACACGACACCTCTCTCTCTCTAGTGTACACGGCACCTCTCTCTCTCTAGTGTACACGGCACCTCTCTCTCTCTAGTGTACACGGCACCTCTCTCTCTCTAGTGTACACGGCACCTCTCTCTCTCTAGTGTACACGGCACCTCTCTCTCTCTAGTGTACACGGCACCTCTCTCTCTCTAGTGTACACGGCACCTCTCTCTCTCTAGTGTACACGGCACCTCTCTCTCTCTAGTGTACACGGCACCTCTCTCTCTCTAGTGTACACGGCACCTCTCTCTCTCTAGTGTACACGGCACCTCTCTCTCTCTAGTGTACACGGCACCTCTCTCTCTAGTGTACACGGCACCTCTCTCTCTCTAGTGTACACGGCACCTCTCTCTCTCTAGTGTACACGGCACCTCTCTCTCTCTAGTGTACACGGCACCTCTCTCTCTCTAGTGTACACGGCACCTCTCTCTCTAGTGTACACGACACTTCACAGGAAGCCTTATATGTATACCTGTGTTCGGTCCTGGGTTCGATCCAGGTGCCAGCGAGAAACAATGGGTAGAGTTTCTTTCACCCTGATGCGCCTGTTACCTAGCAGTAAATAGGTACCTGGGAGTTAGCCAGCTGTCACGGGCCACTTCCTGGGGGAGGAGGCCTGGTCGAGGACCGGACCAGGCCTTGGGACACTAAGCTCCCAAATCATCTCAAGATAACCAACATACCCAGGTTTCCTGTGAAGCCTGGGTATATAAATATACAGTATATAGTTCTTCTTTTTAAGAGCTTCTATGGCAATGATGACACGAAGCCGCGAGGGAAAATTGTGCCCTTCTAGTTTGCCAAGTTCCCGGGTCAGTACTTGACTTCCTACCAGCTATAAGGTAAATAATTGAAATAACGATACAAAAGTAGAGAATACAAATCTGTATTCGACTACACAAATGTGTAAGACAGAAAAAATATCCACAAGAGAGTCGGGGCAAGACACAAGAGTCGGGGCAACACAAAAGAGTCCCCCCCTTCCCCAAGACTCTACTTGCCTCTGGTCCCAGGCTGATTGAGAGCAGGGTTTCCAGCTAGTCTGGCCAACAACCTTGTTATTATCTAGCTTTAGTACTGCCATTACATCATCTGCAAGGAAAATAATGCATTACATCCTCTACAAATATATAAGTATTCCACAAAAATAATTGGGTCACATGCAAGAACAAAAATTTAATTTCATTTAGAACTAATAAAATGAATAAAAAGCTGAAAATATACTGTATAATATAAGTTGGTTTTACTAACTCAGTGGTGTAAGTTGTCATTCCTCAGACCTTGAAAAATGCCCATGTTCCTAGTCGGACTTTTGACGTGTTACGTCGAACACCAACTTAGAAATACTTTAATGGTAACAGTGGTATGGTTCTGTACGTGTGTCAACCTGGGCTAGCTTAGTAAGGCCTCAAAAGACTGACAGATCACAAGGGTTCTGTAGCTCTGACAGAAGCACCAGAAGGCAGCCTGGAGCCAAGACATGACAACCAGGGGTTCTTTAACTCTTCTAAAGAATCATCTCAGACATTCTGTGCTGAATTGCGTCTTTGCCATGAACTCCTTAACACTTTCACGAAGGCGCTACCTGAAAAGTAACCCTTACCAACGTGCTAGTAAGTCATCCTGCCTGACAGCATATGATCCTATCCTGCAGACAAAGGGATTCTTACCTTAGGGAGCAGTCGAATAAGATAACCCACAGAATATGCTACAAGCTCACTTATCAGGACTATATTCGAATTTCCTATCTTCTATCTCATCTTATTTTGTAACTTTTGTTTACATAGATAATCATCCACATAGTTTTAACAGATTTTTCACTTTTAAAAACTGATAATTCATATTTGCTGTGCACCAAAACATGTCTTCAATGAATCAATGGTTTTTAAAACTATTATATTATGGTACGGACCAACTCTTAAATTCAACTTACTTGAAATTTCGTCCTTAACAGAATAGGATTTGGAGGATTTTCCTGTGACGCCTTTCATGAAAGATTTGAGGTCGGAGGGTCCGGAGTGGGAATCTCGGCGGACCGGCCTGGAACATCCTCCAGGAGGTCTTGTACACCAATCAATCTGTAAGATCATATTTTGTATTACGTCACTGACACAAGTACAGAAGTACAACTGATTAACCTGAGGGTTATCTTGAGATGATTTCGGGGCTTTTTAGTGTCCCCGCGGCCCAGTCCTCGACCAGGCCTCACCCCCAGGAAGCAGCCCGTGACAGCTGACTAACACCCAGGTACCTATTTACTGCTAGGTAACATGGGCATAGGGTGAAAGAAACTCTGCCAATGTTTCTCGCCGCGCCTGGGATCGAACCCAGAACCACAGGATCACAAGTCCAGTGTGCTGTCCGCTCGGCCGACCGGCACACACTGATGGTTCAACCCTTTCAACATAAATTGCACTGGCATTATTAACCAACTCAAAATGGCACTATGAAAACAAGTTACCAAATATACAATTTTTCTCTTACTAATTGCCATGATATTAATTTTGGCTCTTTCTATTCCTCTAACAGTATACTGTATAGTATAAACTGAGAAAATTCCATTTGAAGTGAATATATGTTTACGTATATATGAGTGTGTGTGTGTAATTACCCAAGTGTAGTTACAGGATGAGAGCTAAGCTCTTAGTGTCCCGTCTACCAAGCACTCTGTCATAGAACGCTCTGAAATTACTGATGGTTTTGCATCTGTGTTTAGTTAGTTTAAATCTATGACCTCTTGTTCTTGAAGTTCCAAGTCTCAGGAATTCTTCCTTATTAATTTTATCGATTCCTGTTACTATTTTGAATGTTATCATCATATTGCCTCTTTTTGCCTATATCTTCTAGTTTTGGCATATTTAATGCCTCTAACCTCTCCTCGTAGCTCTTGTCTTTCAGTTCTGGGAGCCACTTAGTAGCATGTCTTTGCATTTTTTCCAGTTTGTTGATATGCTTCTTAAGATATGGGCACCATACAATCGCTGCATATTCCAGCTTTTGTCTAAAAAAAGTCATGAACAATTTCTTTAGTATTTTGCCATGCAAGTATAATATTTAAAAGCAATTCTGAAGTTAGAAAGTGTAGCATAGGCTCCTCGCACGAAGTTCTTTATGTGGTCCTCGGGTGATAGTTTTCTATCTAGAACCAACCCTAGATCTCTTTCTTAAATCAGAATTCTTTAAAGATTTATCCCATAATTTATTGGTTGTGTGGGGTCTATGTTCTCCTCTTCCACATTCCATAACATGGCATTTATTCACCAGGTGATGCTCCATATACTTATTTTGTCCAGGTCTTCTAGAAGGGCATGACAATCATCTATGTTTCTTATCTTCCTATTATCTTAGCATCATCAGCAAACATGTTCATATAATTCTGTATTCCATTTGGTACATCATTTATTTAGACAATGAACATCACTGGTGTAAAAACTGAACCCTGTGGTACTCTACTTGTGACATTTCTCCAGTCCGATACACTGCCTCTGATTACTACCCTCATTTTTCTGTCGGTTAGAACTTTTTCATCCATATTAGAAGCCTACCTGTCACTCCTCCAATATGTTCCAGTTTCCAGAACAACCTCGTATGTGGAACTCTGTCAAAGCCTTTTTTTCAGATCCAGGTAGATGCAGTCAACCCAACCATCTCTTTCCTGTTAAATCTCAGTGGCTCGATCATAGAAACTGAGTAAATTCCTTACGCAGGATCTTCCCGATCGAAAACCTGTATGTTATTGTCTATCTGTTTATTATATCTTTTTTTCCAGGTGTTCTACTCATTTAGTTTTAATAATTTTTATAATATTCTGACTATTACACTTGTCACAGCTTGTTTAACGTGTTGATACATTAATGTTTCTAGGAGGATGAGGTTTACGAATCTACAGGTCCGAAAGTCCTCTGTTCTACCTATATATGCCTCCATGTCTATGCATTTGAAGTTGAAGACTATCAACAGTCGTGGTCTATCTGCTACCGCCATAATCTCTCTCATTATTGTTATAAGACACTCTCGTTTATTATTCAGCTCCTCCTGTGTCCACGTGTTGCATGGTGGATAGTACTGTAGTGTAGTATCCATAGTACAGTGCAGTATCCATAGTACAAACATTGACGTACTAAGCAACTAGATAGTAGAATTTTGTATTATTCACTTTATAGTCCGAAAAAATGAAGCTAAGAAGGAAAGTAATATTCCTAGGCCTAGTATAGCACACACATTTACCTGAGGGCCACTAATACTAGTGGCCTCGACGAGGACAGGAAGCTGGAGGTTTGTCAAAGGCCTCCCCCCCCCCTCCATTTGCCCTGATGATCATTCCTTTTTGTATTTTAAAACCCAGCAGAGTTTTGACATTTACGGCTTCATTGGTAAGGCGGTTCCTTCCTTCTAATATATACATATTAGGCCTCATACATCATGTATTAGGCCTAAGAAGGTTAGGTTAGCTTGTGTTTGCAACAAATAGAAAATGTTTTCCCAGTTTGTCCAACTCAATAGTACCGATTTCTATTTTCTAATTGCGTTGTACATCAGCATATATACTGTACTATGGTCTTCATCTTTATTATAAATACCACCAAAACAGGAGGATGGGCTGTATATCCACAGATCACATGCCTTTCATTCTATAATGTTGATGCAAATTAGGTTTTCATAGGTCAGGATAATATAGGGTTGATAAGGTTATCTTGAGGTTATCTTGAGTGATTTCGGGGCTTTTTTTTTTTTAGTGTCCCCGCGGCCCGGTCCTTGACCAGGCCTCCACCCCCAGGAAGCAGCCCGTGACAGCTGACTAACTCCCAGGTACCTATTTACTGCTAGGTAACAGAGGCATAGGATGAAAGAAACTCTGCCCATCGTTTCTCGCTGGCGCCGGGGATCGAACCCAGGACCACAGGATCACAAGTCCAGTGTGCTGTCCGCTCGGCTGACCAGCTCCCCATAGGTTAGGCTAGGTTTTACACAGAACAAGTTAGGTTACTCAAGTTAGAATAGGTTTAGTATGGATTAGCCTAGTGCGACTGCTGCCATCTTCCTCTCCAAAAGAAAAATTGACTATATGACTAAACACAAAAGGCTGCCATAAATAGTCAATTGCCAATAATATAGGCAAACATAATCTCTCAGTGTAGCATTACTTATGAGCCTAAGATGCTATAAATTCAGTCTCTGTTAGGACATTTATAAACACCAGCAATTAAATATGAAGAATCCTTTCACCAACTCACAAACCCGAATACAAGGAATTCAACAACAAATTACATATGAAATCACATGCACAGGGGGCCAATATGTGCAACTTTTCTTGCAAATTTACATACACTAACAGTGCTCTTACTGCTGCAGAGTTTTAACTGCCTGAAATAGTTATATTAAATCTGTAAAAGACAGGTCCAGAGACACTCTTCAAGATGTTACAAAGATCTCTACCACCTACAGGGGTTACTCATGCCCATGCCACCTCCTGAGCTGGCTTACAGCTTCATCAATCAGTTCTATCTGTAATATCTCTGCAGGTCAAGTTGAGCAGATTCATCTGTAATTTCTAGTTAGACATAAAATGTGCACTATATAGTTAACGTGCTGACTGATTTACGAGTCTGCTCGATACCTGTTTGATGGGATTCTGGGAGTTGTTCTACCCCCCAAGCCCGGCCCGAGGCCAGGCTTGACTTGTGAGAGCTTGGTCCACTGCAGGCTGTTACTTGCAGCGGCCCGCAGGCCCACATATCGTCCATGGTAAACCAAAACACTTATTGTATTAAATATGCTCATTCTCTGCAATAAATCGCAACAAATTGGCTGCAGCAAGTAACTCGACCCCCACACACATAGGGCATTAGAGAAAAGATGACGTTTCGGTCCTCTCTCGACCGTTATAAATTTGAGACTTGATGAAACATTGTCTCTCATTTCAAGTCTGGGACTTGATTGATTTCATCTCTTTCAATTTAATTTCTGGCAGACCACGAGAGGCGTGACCACGAGAGGCGTGACCACGAGAGGCGTGACCACGAGAGAGTGACCACGAGAGGAGTGACCACGAGAGGCGTGACCACGAGAGGAGTGACCACGAGAGGAGGACCGAGAGGCGTGACCACGAGAGGCGTGACCACGAGAGGCGTGACCACGAGAGGCGTGACCACGAGAGGCGTGACCACGAGAGGCGTGACCACGAGAGTACCACGAGAGGAGTGACCACGAGAGAGTGACCACGAGAGGCGTGACCACGAGAGGCGTGACCACGAGAGGCGTGACCACGAGAGGCGTGACCACGAGAGGAGTGACCACGAGAGGAGTGACCACGAGAGGCGTGCCCAGGAGAGGTGACCACGAGGAGTGACCACGAGAGGCGTGCCCACGAGAGGCGTGCCCACGAGAGGCGTGCCCACGAGAGGCGTGCCCACGAGAGGCGAGAGCGTGCCCGCGGAAGCGTGACCGCTGACCACGAGAAGCGTGACCACGAGAAGCGTGCCACGAGAGGCGTGACCACGAGAAGCGTGACCACGATAGGGGTCCGTTGCTGGCTGAACTCCTCTCTTTCCTTCCCACGAGTTATAGGAGAGCTTTTCCTTCCATGGAATTATGGGAGGGAAAAGCTCTCAGCATGCTAACAGGAGCCAAAAGTTGCTGTTCTTTATGTTCACACCTGAACAATATTTATTTTGGCCAACTCTACTCCTGCAAACCCTAGGTTTCTATCTGGCCTCCAACACAGATCCACATTCCCCCCCCCCCCCCAAACACACGACGAAACTACGACATTCGAACAAGGTTTAACACCAAACAATTATAACAATCATATAGCAAGTTGTAACAACATTCTAATACATCATAAACGTTATAACAAGATGTAACAACTTTATTACAAGTTGTAACAAGGGAACCACAGGGACTGTTACGTTGACTGTTTGCAAGAGTGACTGCTACTGTACCAACGTTTTGAGAGAAGTGACCCCTCCCTAAAATGGAACTACTAACAGGTGTCAAAGATTATAGGGCTATTCATCCCCATGCCGCCTTTTGGGGTGGCATAATCTTCAGCAATCGAATATCATAAGAACCATTGATTTTGTGCCAACTACTCACCTTACTTCTAGCTTGCCAGTAACGGCAGCTCCCTTGTTATGTAGAGCTTGTGCGCGACGGCTGGGTAGTTCTCCTTATCGTAGAGGCTGGTGTAGTTGGCTGGTGACGGAGAAGCAGATAACGAGTTCTCCAACTCTCGCTTCACCTGCAACAACACAAGAACGTAAGAATGAAGGTAACTGCAGAAGGCCTATTTGGCCCATACGAAGCAGCTCCCTATTTATATCCACCCAATCTCGTTCATATGTATGTCTAACCTACGCTTGAAACAATCAAGGGATCCTACTTCTAGGATCGTCATCTATAAACTGTCATCCACACTTTCGTGGAAATAAACATGCCATTCACCGGGGCTCTAGGAGATTCGAACCCTGGACCCCACCCACGTGAGGCAGCAGCTCTATCCACTCAGCTATCAGTAGCCTTAATAAGGAAAAATTCCTGAAGCAACCTGGAATCGAATGGTGAATAAAATCATCATATATTGTAATAATTCCTACACACGTACACGAAGCTTAAATACTAGACCGTATGTGTTTGTATTATGTAATTACATTGTGTTAAGTTTACTACCTGGCAAACACCAGTGAATGTGCTTCTGCCCGCGCACACACACACTCACCACAAAGCAAAAGGGAGAGAGATAAGAGAGTAACACAGGAGGAGAAAACAAGCTTTTAACAAGAGATATCAATATAATTCTAAAACCGAAAGACATTTGGACTCGTACAAACAAGAATACTGATGTGGACTAACAGGGCCAGCTAGAGGCTTAAGGCCCGCACGCACCAATATTCCAGGCCACTATTGTGTTAGTAGCCCTCAGGTAAACTCGGGTAAAGGCACGGCTGACCTGGACAAAGGGCAGAAACTACGCCACCCACGTAGCCAAACATATAATATTGGCTCTCTTTAAACTCCTGGGGCTAGATTCACGAAGCAGTTACGCAAACACTTATGAACGTGTTCATCTTTTCTCAATCTTTGGCTGCTTTGTTTACAATTATTAAACAGTTAATGAGCTCCGAAGCACCAGGAGGCTGTTTATAACAATAACAACAGTTGATTGGCAAGTTTTCATGCTGGTAAACTGTTTAATAAATGTAACCAAAGCCGTCAAAGATTGAGGAAAGATGTACACGTTCATAAGTACTTGCGTAACTGCTTCGTGAATCTGACCCCTGCCATTTTAACCTTGAGTACACAGGTCAGAGGTCAAAGCCAAGACAGTTCCTGATACCTGTAATGTCAGGCTGTTGGTGCTTACAGGCCAACTGAATAAGAACGAACACCTCAAGGTTTATTGACTTGTTAGAGGTAGAGTTTAGAGTTGTATCAACATCTATATTGACGCCATCAGCCACCATGCAACCACCTGTTCCGACGCCATCAATCAGGAAACCCAAGTTAGACGACCCATCACAAGGTTGACAATACCCCGGACTCATCCACCAACACGACAACAATGACTCACTAAGTCTAAACACGGCGCTGGAGCCTGGCAAGCGTCCACTGCCTCAACCTGTACAACATCACCCCGTTAAAATGGTTAAAACCAAAAAGCTTCTCTTAAGGATACTCTAAAGTAAACTCGTATAATATATATGCCCCGAGGCAGTTTACCCTCTGTTTTACCATTCGTTTACTCTGAAAGATTGGCTTCATGAACAGACGTTGTTTTGATCGGAAGTGTTTAAGATGGTTGGGGTATGGGAGCGAGTCCCACCTGATGGAGGAAATGTCATGTAGTGATGGGGTGGGGTGGAAGGGAGGGGTGATACAGGAAAGGAGGGGGGGGGGGTTTGAGAGGGAAGGAAGGGGTAGGATTGGGAAGGAAGGGCGGAGGGGTGAGGGTGGTAGGGTTGATTGTGGGGGGTGGTAGGCAGGGGACAATAAGGACATGAGTGATACAAAGAGAATGAG
>WNGS01162647.1:6830379-6840777 GCA_020271785.1 Procambarus virginalis
ACACTGTGAGGGGTTTGCCAGTTATGTCCCTTATGTGTAGTGGAAGCGTGTTGAACAGTCTCGGGCCTCTGAGGTTTCGGTAGGAGATAGAGGTTTCGGTAAGAAACACAACTTTTTAAGTATCATTTTAGAAGTACACATAAACTAACATCATCGGCGTATGCAACAAAAATATTTTTTGAGAAGGTCCAGATACAAGTATGACACGAGAAATGGCAGACCTTAACCACGACAACAAGGTCAATGATGCCAACCTGTAACCACTGGAGGGAAGAGGATCCAGAGGAGACATTGTCACGACATACACGATACTGATAGAGATATAGCTATAGGGAGGACACGGAAGAAATGGAATTATAAGACACAGTTGCTAACTGGAAACATTTAAGGGTAGATACGACAGAGTACAAGGAAATTATACCTTGTGGTACACTAAATAAAGGTAGAGGGGGAAGAGGCGGGGCCCAAGAACTAATTCTTTTTACCCCCGTGTACACACTATTGGCAAGAACACATATACACTGTTGTAACTGTCGCAAAGTTGATTCTGAGAGATAATCACTGAAGACACCCACACACTGGACCCCACCACTGGACCCCACACACTGGACCCCACACACTGGACCCCACACACTGGACCCCACATACTGGACCCCACACACTGGACCCCACACACTGGACCCCACCACTGGACCCCACATACTGGACCCCACACACTGGACCCCACCACTGGACCCCACACACTGGACCCCACCACTGGACCCCACCACTGGGCCCCACCACTGGACCCCACACACTGGACCCCACCACTGGACCCCACCACTGGACCCCACCACTGGACCCCACCACTGGGCCCCACCACTGGACCCCACACACTGGACCCCACCACTGGACCCCACACACTGGACCCCACACACTGGACCCCACCACTGGACCCCACACACTGGACCCCACACACTGGACCCCACCACTGGACCCCACACACTGGACCCCACCACTGGACCCCACCACTGGACCCCACCACTGGACCCCACCACTGGGCCCCACCACTGGACCCCACACACTGGACCCCACCACTGGACCCCACACACTGGACCCCACACACTGGACCCCACCACTGGACCCCACACACTGGACCCCACCACTGGACCCCACACACTGGACCCCACACACTGGACCCCACACTGGACCCCACCACTGGACCCCACCACTGGACCCCACACACTGGACCCCACCACTGGACTCCACCACTGGACCCCACCACTAGACCCACACACTGGACCCCACCACTTGACTCCACCACTGACCCCACCACTGGGACCCACCAATGGACTCCACCACTGGACCCCACCACTTGACCCCACACACTGGACCCCACCACTGGACCCCACACACTGGACCCCACACACTGGACCCCACACACTGGACCCCACCACTGGACCCCACCACTGGACCCCACCACTGGACCCCACCACTGGACCCCACACACTGGACCCCACACACTGGACCCCACCACTGGACCTCACCACTGGACTCCACACACTGGACCCCACACACTGGACCCCACACACTGGACCATATATCGTACCCAACGGAGATATATATATATATATATATATATATATATATATATATATATATATATATGTATATATATATATATATAATATATATATATATATATATATAATATAATATATACATAAATATATATATATATATATATAATATATATATATATATATATATACATAATATATATATATATATATATATATATATATATATATATATATGTATGTATATATATATATTATATATAATATATATATATATATATGTATGTATATATATATTATATATATATATATATATATATATATATACATATATATATATATATATATATATATATATATATATATATATATGTTTGTACCTAGTAGCCAGAACGCACTTCTCAGCCTACTAAGCAAGGCCCGATTTGCCTAATAAGCCAAGTTTTCATGAATTAATTGTTTTTCGACTACCTAACCTAACCAAACGTAACTTTTTCGGCTACCTGACCTAACCAAAAATATAAAGATAGGTTAGGTTAGGTAGGGTTGGTTAGGTTCGGTCATATATCTACGTTAATTTTAACTCCAATAAAAAAAAATTGATCTCATACATAATGAAATGGGTAGCTTTATCATTTCATAAGAAAAAAATTAGAGAAAATATATTAATTCATGAAAACTTGGCTTATTAGGCAAATCGGGCCTTTCATAGTAGGCTGAGAAGTGCGTTCTGGCTACTAGGTACGACATATATATATATATATAATCTTTAGACAATCACCCACCAGTGGGACTCGAACCCAGAAAGCACAACTACCTTCCAGTAGCTGCCATAACTAGTACGCCTTATGGTAGCTACTGGAAGGTAGTTGTGCTTTCTGGGTTCGAGTCCCACTGGTGAGTGTTGTCCAAAGATTGTTAATCTTCACTTGTGGTTCAAGCAAGTATGTGCTTTTATATATATATATATATATATATATATATATATATATATATATATATATATGCAAACAAGCCTGAATGGTCCCCAGGACGAGATACAACTGAAAACTCACACCCCAGAAGTGACTCGAACCCATACTCCCAGGAGCAACGCAACTGGTATGTACAGGGATGCCTTAAACCACTTGACCATCACGACCGGACATAAGGAAGTGATAGCCGAGGCTATATGAACCACTTCCCCCGCCGGCACCTGGATGAATATCTAGGCACTGTCCACTCAGCCGTCAGGCCCCCGTTGTGAGCTAGTGTCACAATTGATATGTTTTGTCCTGTACACCGCCCCCCATCCAGTGGGCAGCGGTGGATAGGTTACAATCACTCGGTTACTACCTACAATTAGCAAACTGGGGATATTTGGCTAAAATTTCTGGTAGCAGATCATTTTGAATGAAATATTTACACATCGCTGGAACATTGGTTATAGAATTGTCTCTAAATTCACGTATCTTTTCGCACTCCATCACATAGTGACGGAGGGTGTGCGAATAATTTTGTTGACACAGTTTACATTTGGTCAGGTCTACATCGGCAGATAATGAGAATTCCCAGAGATACTTGTAACCGAGTCTAAGCCGAGCAGCAGTAACATCTAGAAGTCTGCTGATTGTATTGGATGATCCATAGATGTGTGACTCCACATGTCAGTTGCTTAATATAGAACTGTACTTGTGGTCGATCTCGAGTTCATTGTTGATGTGACGACTTATACTGAATTTTGTAACTAACTCATCAGGATTGTAGCTTAAAATCATCATAGTCACCAGGACCGGGCCGCGGGGTCGCTAAGCCCCGAAATCACTTCAAGGTAACCAAGGTATTTAGCTAAATGAATTGTGGGGTTCAGTCCCTGAGCCTATTATGTGCCTCTGTAACCCTTCCACTACCGCCCACAAGATGAGTATGGGGTGCATAATAAATGAACTAAACTATCATCACTCCGTACAAAATGCAGTGGTTTAGCCTAACCAAGAGCGTCAAAACCTGACCTACCCATCTAGTCTACCAGAGCTATTAGGACACTAAACGTCAATCTTAAGGTTATCTGAGATGATTTCGGGGCTTTTTAGTGTCCCCGCGGCCCGGTCCTCGACCAGGCCTCCACCCCCAGGAAGCAGCCCGTGACAGCTGACTAACACCCAGGTACCTATTTTACTGCTAGGTAACAGGGCATAGGGTGAAAGAAACTCTGCCCAATGTTTCTCGCCGGCGCCTGGGATCGAACCCAGGACCACAGGATCACAAGTCCAGCGTGCTGTCCGCTCGGCCGACCGGCTCCGTCAATATTACGGTGTTTTTCAGCGTCCGTAAACCACCACAATTTTTACGACGTGGATTATGGGTTGAAAAATGTGGTGGGTTGAGTAAGCGGCCAGGATGGTGTTGGGTTAGGACAGTCAGCTACGGCAAACACTGGAGGAATGGTGCCCAGTCATGCCTACCATGCCCAGGGTGTATGTTCATGTGGACTCGTCTAGTTGTAATGGCGGGGGTTGAGCTCTGGCTCTTTGGTCCCGCCTCTCAACTGTCAATCAACTGGTGTACAGGTTCCTGAGCCTATTGGGCTCTATCATATCTACACTTGAAACTGTGTATGGAGTCAGCCTCCACCACATTACTGCCTAATGCATTCCACCTGTTAACTACTCTGACACTGAATAAGTTCTTTATAATGTCTCTGTGGCTCATGTGGGTACTCAGTCTCCACCTGTGTCCCTTGTTCGCACACCACCCGTTAGTATATTCACCCTGTCAATTTCTGAGAAATTTGTAGGTGGTGATCATGTCTTCTCTAATTCTTCTGTTTCCAGGGACGTAAGGTTTAATTTTCGTAGCCTTTCCTCATAACTTGTACCTCTCATCTCTTGGACTAGTCTGGTGGCATACCTCTGAATCTTCTCTAACTTTATCTTGTGTTTAACTAGGTATTGGACTCAAGGCTGGACTGCATACTCCAGGATTGGTCTGACGTATGTTGTACGAGGTTCCGAGTGCTTCCTTACACAAGTTTCTAAAGGCAGTTCTTATGTTGGCCAATCTAGCTTACGCCGCTGATGATATCCTTTTGATGTGGGCCTCTGGGGACAGGTTCGGTGTGATATCGACCCCCAGATCTTTCTATTTGACTCTAGCAGGATTTCACCTCCCAGATGGTATCTTGTGTTCAGCCTCCTGCTCCCTTCACCTTATTTCATTACTTTACACTTTCCTGAGTTAAACGTTAGGGGCCATTTTTTGTTTACCATTCCTCCAGTTAGGTCGTCTTGTAGTCTCTGTCTATATTTATGTCTTTATCCTTCTCAGCGTCTAAGCATCATCAGCAAACACTGAGTGGTATGAGTCTATACCCTCTAGAATATCGTTTACATATATCATAAACAGGATGGGTCCAAGTACTGAGCCCTGTGGGACTCCGCTGGTGACATCTCGCCACTCTGATGTCTCCCCCCTCACAGTTACTAGTTGTTTCCTTTTGCTTAGATACTCCCTTATCCACTGGAGCACCTTACCTTTTACTCCTGCCTGTTGCTCAAACTTTTGTAACAGCCTTTTATGGGGTACTGTGTCAACGGCTTTCTGACAACCAAAGAATTTTTTGTACATCTTTTTCTTGCCTAATTTTTGTTGCTCGTTCATAGAATTCTATTAAACCTGTGAGGCACGATTTACCATTTTTGAACCCCATGTTGGTGGTGTGTCACAAAGCTATTTGTGACACACCATACAGGGTACAAAACACAATCGAATCTTCCCATAGTAGAAAAACAGCATGTCAAGGATTTGGGAATAATGATGTCCGACGACCTAACGTTTAGGGAGCATAACCAAGCAAATATTGCGTCAGCCAGAAAAATGATCGGATGGATTACGAGAACTTTCAAATCCAGGGATCCCATCACAATGGTTGTACTCTTCAAGTCACTTGTGTTGTCCCGTCTTGAGTACTGCTCAGTACTCACTTCCCCCTTCAGAGCAGGAGAGATTGCTGAAATAGAGGGAATACAGAGAACATATACGGCACGCATAGACGAGATAAAGCACCTAAATTATTGGGATCGTCTCAAAGCTCTCCAAATGTACTCACTAGAAAGGAGACGAGAGAGATACCAAATAATATATACATGGAAAATACTGGAGGGCCAGGTCCCAAATCTACACAGTAAAATAACAACGTACTGGAGTGAACGATATGGAAGAAAATGCAAGATTGAACCAGTGAAGAGCAGAGGTGCCATAGGCACAATCGAGAGCACTGTATAAACATCAGAGGTCCGCGGTTGTTCAACGTCCTCCCAGCGAGTATAAGAAATATTGCCGGAACAACCGTGGACATCTTCAAGAGGAAACTGGACTGTTTTCTAAGAGAAATTCCGGATCAGCCGGGCTGTGGTGGGTATGTGGGCCTGCGGGCCGCTCCAAGCAACAGCCTGGTGTACCAAGCTCTCACAAGTCAAGCCTGGCCTCGGGCCGGGCTTGGAGAGTAGGACGACTCCCAGAACCCCATCAACCAGGTATATGTGGGCCTGCGGGCCGCTCCAAGCAACAGCCTGGTGGACCAAACTCTCACAAGTCAAGCCTGGCCTCGGGCCGGGCTTGGGCAGTAGAACAACTCCCAGAACCCCATCAACCAGGTATATGTGGGCCTGCGGGCCGCTCCAAGCAACAGCCTGGTGGACCAAACTCTCACAAGTCAAGCCTGGCCTCGGGCCGGGCTTGGGCAGTAGAACAACTCCCAGAACCCCATCAACCAGGTATATGTGGGCCTGCGGGCCGCTCCAAGCAACAGCCTGGTGGACCAAACTCTCACAAGTCAAGCCTGGCCTCGGGCCGGGCTTGGAGAGTAGAACAACTCCCAGAACCCCATCAACCAGGTATCAACCAGGTATTTCCCTCCAGATGCTCTACGAGCCTTTTCCTCGCGATCTTCTCCATCACCTTGCATGGTATACAAGTTAGAGAAACTGGCCTGTAGTTCAGTGCCTCTTGTCTGTCACCCTTTTTGTATATTGGGACTACATTAACTGTCTTCCAACTTTCCGGTAGGTCTCCTGTTTCCAGTGACCTGTTACACACCATAGAGAGTGGCACACTTAGTGCTTCTGCACCTTCCTTTAGTATCCATGGTGAGATTCTGTCAGGCCCAACAGCCTTTGTCACATTTAGCTCCAACAGATTCCTTTTGACCTCATCACTGGTGAGGTCAAATTCCTCCAAGGTCGCTTGCTTTGCCGCCTCCTCTCTTAGTAGAGGGACTTCTCCTTGCTCTATTGTGAAGACCTCCTGGAATTTCTTCTCCTTGCTCTATTGTGAAGACCTCCTGGGACTTCTTGTATAATTTTCACACAAATCTTATCATTGTCTGCGTATCTGTTCTCCTCTTTTCTCACTGTCATCACTTGTTCCTTCACTGTTGTTTTCCTCCTGATGTGGCTGTGGAGCAGTTTTGGTTGGGTCTTAGCTTTTCTTCCTATGTCATTTTCAAACTATCTCTCTGCTTCTCTCCTCACTCTGAGGTACTCATCCCTGGCCCTCTGGTATCTCCCTTTGTGTGAAATAGGTCTACTCATTGGTGGTTTATAGAACAGATATAGTTCTTAGGTTTTAGGTATTTCTTAACCTATAGTCAGATATTTGGTTTATTAGCTAGATTCATCATATATCTATCGTGTTGACTCACCCGTTATTCTTCATGTATCTATCGTGTTCACTCACGTTATTCATCATATATCTATCGTGTTCACTCACGTCATTCATCATATATCTATCGTGTTCACTCACGTCATTCATCATATATCTATCGTGCTCACTCAAAATTTGCAGAGTTTGAGTCAGTGAGTCAGTCGGTCAAAGGAGTTAATACCAAACATGACATTTTAATGGGTCCCCGTGGTGCAGTGGTCTACGTCCTCGATTCACAATCGGGGTATTCAGGATACTATCCCCGAGCGGGACATAGATGGATAGGTATGTTTCCTTTCACCTGATGGGTGTGTTCACCTAGCAGTTAAAGATTGTACTCCTGGAGATGGACAACCCGTTCTCGCACTTGCTTATAGTCAATATTGGCTTATTTAATAAGTGCATATGTGACATAGTAATTGATTGTAAATATTTTAGTTTACCTTGAAAAGCTTCATAGAAAACACCGACCTCACCTAACCTTCTTAGTATGTTCAGATAAGCATCTTATTGCTTCTTAATTATAATTATTACTTAACCTATACCGTTGATAGGTTAAGTAATAATTATAAATAAGAAGTAATAAGATGCTTATCTTAACATACTAAGAAGGTTAGGTGAGGTGAGCAACTGGGGAGGTTATCTTGAGATGATTTCGGGGCTTAGCGTCCCCGCGGCCCGGTCCTCAACCAGGCCTCCTTTTTTGTTACACACCCCCAGGAAGCAGCAGCCCGTAGCAGCTGTCTAACTCCCAGGTACCTATTGACTGCTAAGTGAACAGAGCCATCAGGAAGAAACTCGGCCCCATTTGTTTCAGCCTCCGCCGGGGATCGAACCCGGAACCTTACGACTACGAATCCCGAGCGTTGTCCATTCAGCCGTCAGGACCCCCCCCCCCTCAACGCAGGAACTTTCAATCCCTCATGAGGAAATGTAAATGTTTATCTCTCAGAATGTTCGGTAATAGGTAGCCGGTCGGCCGAGCGGACAGCACGCTGGACTTGTGATCCTGTGGTCCTGGGTTCGATCCCGGGCGCCGGTGAGAAACAATGGCCAGAGTTTCTTTCACCCTATGCCCCTGTTACCTAGCAGTAAAATAGGTACCTGGGTGTTAGTCAGCTGTCACGGGGTGCTTCCTGGGGTGGAGGCCTGGTCGAGGACCGGGCCGCGGGGACACTAAAGCCCCGAAATCATCTCAAGATAACCTCAAGATAGCCTATAGCACCACGTTACATAGACGTACTAGAACTCAACCACATATTTACATACAAATTTTAGAGGTATACATAATGTCAGGGGTACAGGTTGAATATACATAAACAGGTATATATACAGGTAGACTTATACATATAACCAGAGGTATACATAATCAGTTATACAAACAATATTGCAAATGCAGATATATACGCACGCATACAAATATACATTGTATACATCCTGGCTGAATTATTCATACAGCCAAGAGGTATTGGCTGCAGAATACACAGATACAGCAGTATGCATACACACAGTAGTATGCATACAGGCAGAACTACACATACACCCGGAGGTATTCATAGCGGTAGCAGTAGAGTACACAGAAGTATACATGTAGACAAAAGTATGCATGCAGACAGCAGAACACACACACACACAAGCATACATACAGACTGAGGTATCCATACAGACTGAGGTATCCATACAGACTGAAGTATCCATACAGACTGAAGTATCCATACAGACTGAAGTATCCATACAGACTGAGGTATCCATACAGACTGAGGTATCCATACAGACTGAGGTATCCATACAGACTGAGGTATCCATACAGACTGAGGTATCCATACAGACTGAGGTATCCATACAGACTGAAGTATCCATACAGACTGAGGTACCCATACAGACTGAAGTATCCATACACTGAAGTATCCATACAGACTGAGGTATCCATACAGACTGAGGTATCCATACAGACTGAGGTATCCATACAGACTGAGGTATCCATACAGACTGAAGTATCCATACAGACTGAAGTATCCATACAGACTGAGGTATCCATACAGACTGAAGTATCCATACACTGAGGTATCCATACACTGAAGTATCCATACAGCCTGAAGTATCCATACAGCCTGAAGTATCCATACAGCCTGAAGTATGCATACTGAAATATACATACTGGGGGAACCACAGCACCCTACTGCGTCGCCACATATAAATCCCAAGCTGAACAAGGAACGTATTTACCTTGTTCAGCAGGATGAGGGAAGTTGAGATGGAGTGTTTTTTGTGTCAATCCTCGCGGCTTGCAAGCCACTTTTGGCGTGGAATGTTTCTCATAAAAAAAAATCCGATTCGACTTATGTATAGTGAGCTTTTAGTTTTCAAACTAATGATTAATTTCACTTATTTCTTAGGCTGCACTTTGATCTGTTGCTGAGATGTGAATATCTCATTTTTAAAAGTTAATAATGTGTGTATTGGAGGTTAATTATCAACGTCCTATATACACACCAATATATAATATATATATTTATATTTACATCTTTCTATAGCTAAATTACCAAAACGTTTATTTAGGTAGAATAAATATGGATGAAAACTATCGGTCAAGAATTGAATACCAAGAAATTTACTAAGATATTCAATTCCATTTACACCAGGCAACGTCTTATTTCTAAAACACAACCTTCACTAAAGCAATCCTCTCGAAATCACTTTCTTGGGACTGGTTAAGTAGGTGTGAGTGAGGAGGACCCTGTGTGGAGCAGGACACGTGGATACACACACGGACACATCGTGTACGTCCTCGCGGCCACGGGGTTGTAAACACACTGACGGGAACCTCCGCTCACCCGGGGTAAACCCACACTGCTGCCGCTGTTCGGATCCATCGTCACGACTTCACCTCACTTTCCTCCATAAACATAAAAATATTATTCATTATTTTGAAGGAATTCATGAAGTGTATTTACCATTTTTGTTTTATTTCGAATCATATATAAAAAAATATGTGTGGGGTGGTTTTTTTTAGAGGCGTTTGGATGATATTTCAAAATGAAGAAGAGGAAGCCGCATTCAGAGTGCCGCAGGCGCTCAAGAAAACACGTACCCACCGCGTCCATTCATGACATGGCGCTAAAGCTCGCCCGATACTCAACACCACATCAGAGGTCAC
>WNGS01162647.1:6844591-6879939 GCA_020271785.1 Procambarus virginalis
AATGCCTCCCACAGCTCTTTGGGGCAACACAGTGCCATCGTGTTTGTCAACACTTGGGGCGGGTGAAGGGGGTGACGGAGGAGGCGACGGCGCTGGCCACAGTCTCAGACCCGCCAGGCGAGTTCACTCCGTGACGTCACCAGGTGTATTCCCTCCTTATATGTGGTCTGGTCATCAAATAGTCAAATTTCTTTCACCTCATGCGTCTGTTCACCTTGCAGTAAATAGGTACCTGTAACCCTCTTCACCACACACACAAACGTTTTCAAAATATGTATCACCTTGTCAAGTACACATATGTATGACAGTTTTATGTGTGATACATATGATACAGCAAGGATGAAAATTGGTATCGACCCCCCCCCCTCCCCTCCCCCAATTTTGGCATTGGGGAGGTGGGGGGTGGGGGGAAGAGCTTACCCTAACCCTATGACAGTCCCCCACCACCCACCAGTCACCCTGCAAAGTTTGGTGAGACCTGCCTTAGGCATCTGACCTCTAAACTCTTGAACAATTATATTTTTATAGATACCTCGGCTTATATGTGGGCTTATACTTGGGTTTATAAGGATATATCATGATATATTTAATATTCTGAAAGATATACCATAATATATTTAATATTTCTGAAGGATATGCGGTATATTCAGACCCCAACATTTCTGTGGTTGGGTGAGTGGTTAGCGTCAAGGATTAATTTAATAGTATGATCGACGTTATTCTGATTTCCGGCCCACAATCTGGTGCATGGGTTAGGAGGCTCCAGAATGGGGGCATGGGCCGTCAAGTTAGGAGAGGACACTTTCAGTTTACGGCTTTCATACCCATCCCGTGGGTGGTGGTGGACCCCATACCCATCCCGTGGGTGGTGGTGGACCCCATACCCATCCTGTGGGTGGTGGTGGACCCCATACCCATCCTGTGGGTGGTGGTGGACCCATACCCATCCCGTGGGTGGTGGTGGACCCCATACCCATCCTGTGGGTGGTGGTGGACCCCATACCCATCCTGTGGGTGGTGGTGGACCCCATACCCATCCCGTGGGTGGTGGTGGACCCCATACCCATCCCGTGGGTGGTGGTGGACCCCCATACCCATCCCGTGGGTGGTGGTGGACCCCATACCCATCCCGTGGGTGGTGGTGGACCCCATACCCATCCCGTGGGTGGTGGTGGACCCCATACCCATCCTGTGGGTGGTGGTGGACCCCCATACCCATCCCGTGGGTGGTGGTGGACCCCATACCCATCCTGTGGGTGGTGGTGGACCCCATACCCATCCCGTGGGTGGTGTGTGGACCCCATACCCATCCCGTGGGTGGTGGTGGACCCCCATACCCATCCTGTGGGTGGTGGTGGACCTCATACCCATCCCGTGGGTGGTGGTGGACCCCATACCCATCCGTGGGTGGTGGTGGACCCCATACCCATCCCGTGGGTGGTGGTGGACCCCCATACCCATCCCATGGGTGGTGGTGGACCCTCATACCCATCCTGTGGGTGGTGGTGGACCCCATACCCATCCTGTGGGTGGTGGTGGACCCCATACCCATCCCGTGGGTGGTGGTGGACCCCCATACCCATCCTGTGGGTGGTGGTGGACCCCATACCCATCCCGTGGGTGGTGGTGGACCCCCATACCCATCCCGTGGGTGGTGGTGGACCCCATACCCATCCCGTGGGTGGTGGTGGACCCCATACCCATCCCGTGGGTGGTGGTGGACCCCATACCCATCCTGTGGGTGGTGGTGGACCTCCATACCCATCCTGTGGGTGGTGGTGGACCTCCATACCCATCCCGTGGGTGGTGGTGGGCCCCATACCCATCCCGTGGGTGGTGGTGGACCCCATACCCACCCCATCCAGTGGGATAGGTGTGTGTACCTATCCAGTGGACGACAGCTGGGGGGAGTTTACAGACATCTGCATGCATTACCTACAGTCAGCAACTGTGGATGCTTTGCTGGTAAGATATCAGGTAATAAGATATCAGGTAAGATATCTAGTAAGATATCAGGTAATAAGATATCAGGTAAGATATCCGGTAAGATATCAGGTAAGATATCCGGTAAGATATCAGGTAAGATATCCGATAAGATATCCGATAAGATATCAGGTAAGATATCAGGTAAGATATCAGGTAAGATATCCGGTAAGATATCAGGTAAGATATCAGGTAAGATATCCGGTAAGAACATTCTCACGCGTATATCACTCTCGTCTTAGACCTCGAGTCCACACCCACACTGGAAGAAATGGTTCGCTAACGTGTGATATCGAATGAACCACAAGGGCCGTGATGTGAGGGGGGGGATTCGAACCTACGCCCGGGACGTTCCCAGATGCGCCTTAGTACCAACTGCGCATCTGGGAACATCCCGGTGAGGGTAGGTTCGAACCCCGCACATCAAGGTCCTAGTGGATTTGAAGGAACGGCTATCAGGAGAGAGAGAGATGACTTACTGACAGGTATTTTGAGTCCTGTGTCCATTCACTTGGGTTCTAGGAGACTCGAACCCCCCCCCCTCGTACACCCCTCCCCCCCCCCCCACGTAACACACAGACACCACCGACCTAAACCCCGATATAAGCAACACCGGTCCAGTAACCCTGCTGAGCGTGACGTCATCAACCATCGTGCAAGCAGCAACATGCAATAACAAACTAGGGGTATAGTGCCCCCCCCCCCTCTCTCACATGTGTCCCTTCTTCCCATCTGCTCTATGTCTCTTCTCTCTCCCTGTCTGTTCTATCTCCCATTCTACCCCTTCTCTTTCTCCTCCTATATCCTATCATTCCCTCTCTGCATCTCTCCTCTCACTCCATCTACCCCTCTCCCCATCTACCCTCTCCCCATCTACCCTCTCCCCATCTACCCCTCTCTCCATCTACCTCTCTCTTCCCCTCAACCCATCTCCCCTCCTCACATATGTATGAGTGGTCACATATTGCGCCGTGATGGTAAAACTCTCCCTCTCCAGGATGGCATCATGAGGATGTCATCAAGAACACGAGAGTAATAAAGTAATTGCAAAGTTCCAGGTACCTCATGCCGCCAGGTCGTGTGTGTGACCAAATGTCCCAGTTGCTGGTATAAGTGTGTACCTGGAGTGCTCAGGATTGGGAGATCCGTCACCTGTAACCAAGGTAACCCAACTGATCCTGGCAACCTGGTTGATACCTGGTTGATGGGGTTCTGGGAACTCCCCAAGTCCGGCCCGAGGCCAGGCTTGACTTGTGAGAGTTTGGTCCACCAGGCTGTTGCTTGGAGCGGCCCGCAGGCCCACATATACCTGGTTGATGGGGTTCTGGGAGTTGTTCTACTGCCCAAGCCCGGCCCGAGGCCAGGCTTGACTTGTGAGAGTTGGGTCCACCAGGCTGTTGCTTGGAGCGGCCCGCAGGCCCACATATACCTGGTTGATGGGGTTCTGGGAGTTGTTCTACTGCCAAGCCCGGCCCGAGGCCAGGCTTGACTTGTGAGAGTTTGGTCCACCAGGCTGTTGCTTGGAGCGGCCCGCAGGCCCACATATACCTGGTTGATGGGGTTCTGGGAGTGTTCTACTGCCCAAGCCCGGCCCGAGGCCAGGCTTGACTTGTGAGAGTTTGGTCCACCAGGCTGTTGCTTGGAGCGGCCCGCAGGCCCACATATACCTGGTTGATGGGGTTCTGGGAGTTGTTCTACTGCCCAAGCCCGGCCCGAGGCCAGGCTTGACTTGTGAGAGTTTGGTCCACCAGGCTGTTGCTTGGAGCGGCCCGCAGGCCCACATATACCTGGTTGATGGGGTTCTGAGAGTTGTTCTACTGCCCAAGCCCGGCCCGAGGCCAGGCTTGACTTGTGAGAGTTTGGTCCACCAGGCTGTTGCTTGGAGCGGCCCGCAGGCCCACATATACCTGGTTGATGGGGTTCTGGGAGTTGTTCTACTGCCCAAGCCCGGCCCGAGGCCAGGCTTGACTTGTGAGAGTTTGGTCCACCAGGCTGTTGCTTGGAGCGGCCCGCAGGCCCACATATACCTGGTTGATGGGGTTCTGGGAGTTGTTCTACTGCCCAAGCCCAGCCCGAGGCCAGGCTTGACTTGTGAGAGTTTGGTCCACCAGGCTGTTGCTTGGAGCGGCCCGCAGGCCCACATATACCTGGTTGATGGGGTTCTGGGAGTTGTTCTACTGCCCAAGCCGGCCCGAGGCCAGGCTTGACTTGTGAGAGTTTGGTCCACCAGGCTGTTGCTTGGAGCGGCCCGCAGGCCCACATATACCTGGTTGATGGGGTTCTGGGAGTTGTTCTACTGCCCAAGCCCGGCCGAGGCCAGGCTTGACTTGTGAGAGTTTGGTCCACCAGGCTGTTGCTTGGAGCGGCCCGCAGGCCCACATATACCTGGTTGATGGGGTTCTGGGAGTTGTTCTACTGCCCAAGCCCGGCCCGAGGCCTGGCTTGACTTGTGAGAGTTTGGTCCACCAGGCTGTTGCTTGGAGCGGCCCGCAGGCCCACATATACCTGGTTGATGGGGTTCTGGGAGTTGTTCTACTGCCCAAGCCCGGCCCGAGGCCAGGCTTGACTTGTGAGAGTTTGGTCCACCAGGCTGTTGCTTGGAGCGGCCCGCAGGCCCACATATACCTGGTGATGGGGTTCTGGGAGTTGTTCTACTGCCCAAGCCCGGCCCGAGGCCAGGCTTGACTTGTGAGAGTTTGGTCCACCAGGCTGTTGCTTGGAGCGGCCCGCAGGCCCACATATACCTAGAGGTGCACAATCTGGTCCACGTATTGTCCTGCCCATAATACATAAGTTTCGGGTATATACAAATCATAGCTTTTTATACATGTATTTTCTGACCCTTGAGAATATTAGAGTTGCATTAGTTTCCTGATTGGCATAATAAGCTTGATGTAATTGATATGCTTTATAGGGGCATGACAGCTGAGTGGACAGCGCTCGGGATTCGTAGACCTAAGGTTCCGGGTTCGATCCCCGGTGGAGGTGGAAACAAATGGGGCAGTTTCTTTCACCTTGATGCCCCTGTTTACCTAGCAGTAAATAGGTACCTGGGAGTTAGACAGCTGCTACGGGCTGCTTCCTGGGGGTGTGTAACAAAAAGGAGGCCTGGTCGAGGACCGGGCCGCGGGGACGCTAAGCCCCGAAATCATCTCAAGATAACCTCAAGATAACATGTACAAAAGACAATATGTGAACGCCGGGCGTTCTTTGATCTCCTGGTAGTTGAACAAAAGACAATATGTGAACGCCGGGCGTTCCTTGATCTCCTGGTAGTTGAACAAAAGACAATATGTGAACGCCGGACGTTCCTTGATCTCCTGGTAGTTGAACAAAAGACAATATGTGAACGCCGGGCGTTCCTTGATCTCCTGGTAGTTGAACAAAAGACAATATGTGAACGCCGGCGTTCCTTGAACTCCTGGTAGTTGAACAAAAGACAATATGTGAACGCCGGGCGTTCCTTGATCTCCTGGTAGTTGAACAAAAGACGATATGTGAACGCCGGGCGTTCCTTGATCTCCTGGTAGTTGAACAAAAGACAATATGTGAACGCCGGGCGTTCCTTGATCTCCTGGTAGTTGAACAAAAGACAATATGTGAACGCCGGGCGTTCCTTGATCTCCTGGTAGTTGAACAAAAGACAATATGTGAACGCCGGGCGTTCCTTGAACTCCTGGTAGTTGAACAAAAGACAATATGTGAACGCCGGGCGTTCCTTGAACTCCTGGTAGTTGAACAAGGCCATGGTAGCGGGGTTACCTAGGGCCAGGCGGCCACCCTGGAGGAATGTACGGAAGTACTCGTACACTGTCCGGTTAGTACTGGTACACTGTCCGGTTAGTACTGGTACACTGTCCGGTTAGTACTGGTACACTGTCCGGTTAGTACTGGTACACTGTCCGGTTAGTACTGGTACACTGTCCGGTTAGTACTGGTACGGAAGTACTGGTACACTGTCCGGTTAGTACTGGTACACTGTCCGGTTAGTACTGGTACGGAAGTACTCCTACACTGTCCGGTTAGTACTGGAACGTTAGTACTCGTACACTGTCCGGTTTGTACTGGTACGGAAGTACTCCTACACTGTCCGGTTAGTACTGGAACACTGTCCGGTTAGTACTCGTACACTGTCCGGTTAGTACTGGTACGGAAGTACTCGTACATTGGTACACTGTCTGATTGCGCCATAGGCACAATCAGAGATCACTGTATAAACATCAGAGGTCCGCGGTTGTTCAACGTCCTCCCAGCAAGCATAAGAAATATTGCCGGAACAACCGTGGACATCTTCAAGAGAAAACTGGACAGTTTCCTCCAAGGAGTGCCGGACCAACCAGGCTGTGGTGGGTATGTGGGCCTGCGGGCCGCTCCAAGCAACAGCCTGGTGGACCAAACTCTCACAAGTCAAGCCTGGCCTCGGGCCGGGCTTGGGCAGTAGAACAACTCCCAGAACCCCATCAACCAGGTATATGTGGGCCTGCGGGCCGCTCCAAGCAACAGCCTGGTGGACCAAACTCTCACAAGTCATGCCTGGCCTCGGGCCGGGCTTGGGCAGTAGAACAACTCCCAGAACCCCATCAACCAGGTATATGTGTGCCTGCGGGCCGCTCCAAGCAACAGCCTGGTGGACCAAACTCTCACAAGTCAAGCCTGGCCTCGGGCCGGGCTTGGGCAGTAGAACAACTCCCAGAACCCCATCAACCAGGTATATGTGGGCCTGCGGGCCGCTCCAAGCAACAGCCTGGTGGACCAAACTCTCACAAGTCAAGCCTGGCCTCGGGCCGGACTTGGGCAGTAGAACAACTCCCAGAACCCCATCAACCAGGTATCAAGCAGGACAACATTGGGAAATACACTGAAAGAAGAAGTTGTAGAAGCCACCTCCATCCACGACTCTAGGGACAGCTTCGACAAAGACTTCGAATGTCAGGAAAGTTGTATTATAACGGAATAGGTACAACAACATCTCAAGTAAAGGTTGGGGATATAAGGAGCTAAACTTCACTGTTGTTGTTGTTGTTGTTGTTTCAGATTTAGCTACTCAGGACGAAGTGTCCATGTAGCACGGGCTATGGTGAGCCCGTAATTAAACTTCACTTCCCAGAATATTGATATTACATTCAATGAGCGTTTGGACACTGCCTATAAGGAGGCTGTCCGCACCTGTCCGATTTTCCCTCTTAAAAAAAAGGCATTCCTTATTCAGACTTCTACTCAGTCATTCAACTTCTCAATCCCTGGCAAGGTCGTTGGTCCCAGGTTTCCGGTAACAACCCAACCAGTCCTCCTAATAGAACGTCGCATTTTGACGTATAGTCTACCTAAAGCCAAAAATTGTCGTACTAGAAAATGATAGCGGCTCGTGAAATTGACATACTATCCCGTTTTCTGTTTTGGGTTCTCTGGTAGGTTAACTACGACAGTTTCCTGATGTTGGGGAAACCTACCGAGAGCGGGTTGAACTGCACACTCTTAAATGTAACCTATCCCCTTGCCCATCCTCCTACCACTGTAACTGACGATGGGAAACGGCTTTGGCTAGGTTACGTAATGCCCATACGCG
This sequence comes from Procambarus virginalis, assembly GCA_020271785.1. NCBI lineage: Eukaryota > Metazoa > Arthropoda > Malacostraca > Decapoda > Cambaridae > Procambarus > Procambarus virginalis. The sequence goes on from WNGS01162647.1 coordinate 6,852,141, forward strand.
TCGCCCTGCTCCGTAGTGTCCTAACTACATTGTCTCGCTTATAGTCCAGCCCGTCGTCCTAAGGCTTCAAAACATCAAGAAAACGGTAAATTTAAAGTGTCATCTCCTAACCTAACAGACTAAGCCAGAGGACACAAAACAGAAAATGGATCTACGTCACTTTGGCCTTCCGCTTCCATGTACTAATACGACAATTAATAGCTTTAATAAACGCATACAAGCGAAAACCGACGTTCTATGTAAGAGGACAGGTTGTACACGCAGTCGGGCACCTCATTGTGGACTGTTCCGATTTCCAGGACGATTATATGTCTCCCTTTGCTAATTCAAGTTCAAGTTCAAGTATGTGTATTGAGATAAGAGAGAAATACATCTCAAAGGGATAGAGTAGCTTAGGCTATTTCTACCCTCCTCTTTGCTAATGTTTCCTCGCGGACGTTTGTCCCTCGACAAGATCTTTGGCGAACTGATATCTTCGATATCGAATTATGGGGTTTTGTTCTCATGTTGGCATCATTAGTGATATCTGTCGCCCTTTTTGGATATCCAGCGACTTTATGGTGCTACATAGTCGCCCTGGCATAGTGCCTTCTTTTGATAATTACTTCCCTTCACCGTAGTGAAGGGAGCCGGTCGGCTGAGCGGACAGCACACTGGACTTGTGATCCTGTGGTCCCGGGTTCGATCCTGGGCGCCGGCGAGAAACAATGGGCAGTTTATTTCACCCTATGCCCCTGTTACCTAGCAGTAAAATAGGTACCTGGGAGTTAGTCAGCTGTCACGGGCTGCTTCCTGGGGGTGGAGGCCTGGTCGAGGACCGGGCCGCGGGGACACTAAAGCCCCGAAATCATCTCAAGATAACCTCAAGATAGTTACTGTTATCTTACGGGTGCAAAGTGATGGAATCTTTTAAGAACAGTATGTGTGATGAATGATGTTTTCCTAAGTCAATGTTGGGGTTACTATTCTATGTATAATACCTCTTAGATGGGCACAGTTTCTCGGGTATGTTTGTGGTTTAAGTTATCTTGAGGTTATCTTGAGATGATTCCGGGGCTTTAGTGTCCCCGCGGCCCGGTCCTCGACCAGGCCTCCACCCCCAGGAAGCAGCCCGTGACAGCTGACTAACTCCCAGGTACCTATTTTACTGCTAGGTAACAGGGGCATAGGGTGAAAGAAACTCTGCCCATTGTTTCTCGCCGGCGCCTGGGATCGAACCCAGGACCACACGATCATAAGTCCAGCGTGCTGTCCGCTTGGCCGACCGGTTCCAAAAGTGGAGGACACCCCGCAGTATCTTTTATGTAGTGATCATATTCCCCCCCAGCAGTAAATACATGCCTGGGAGTTTACCGACTGTTGTGGGTTGCATCATGGGAAGAAGCCAGTCACTATAGGGTATAGAGAAATCAATTACCCTATGAAGCTTTCTGTGCTAGACAACAGAGGAAATATATAAGATATAGTCACCTTGCCCCTCCCCCACTCGGGGAAAATCTGGATAAATGACGTTATTGTAACACTGAATCAACGTTGATGACAATTAAACGTTGTTTAAACGTTGGTAGAGAACGTTTTGTGGGTGGTGTGGGGTGGCGGCGGGCCCCGCCCCAAGAGTGCTGGGCGTGGTGGCCGTGTTTACATGGGAAGCCGTTGTGCAAGGCGGGACGGCGCGCCGACGCTACTGAGGGCCTTGGACTCCAACAATGGCTCCTCTGACGCCCTCAGAACTCTTCAGTGCAGCGTGTGTGTGTGTGGTGTGTGTGTGTGTCTGGCATGTGTGTGTGTCTGACGTGTGTGTGTGTGTCTGGCATGTGTGTGTGTCTGACGTGTGTGTGTGTCTATCATGTGTGTGTCTGGCGTGGGTGCACGTGCCCAGACGCCATACCCTCGTGTGTGCTCTCGCATGTTTAAATGTATCCACCTGCTTGTGCTTGCAGGATCGAGCTGTTAGTTCTTGAATCCTGGCTTTCCAACCAGGTCAGGACGCTCTCCAGGTCAGCAATTTCTCCAGCTTTGAAAGGGGCTGTCATTTTTTTAATTTTAAATTTTGCCCCGAGGGGCGAGTGGGCAGCGCCATTCATCTTGTGAGTGGACACACCGCCATATAACAGCATGTACAACACTCCCCAATAGGAAGAAAACCCGCTGGGTTGTCATTGTGCAGCAGTACTCCACTCTAGAGAGCACTAGCGTCTTGAAGAGTATCAACATTAGTATAGCATCTCTTGTCTGAAAAGTTCTTGTTATCCAACCTGTCATTTTGCTTGTAGTCGTTCAAGAAAACAAGCAAAATTAAGCAAAAGTATTTGCAACAAAGAACATCCTCCCCCGCCCCCCTTCAGCAAAAAGAAGCACCAAGCGGAAATTGCATTAAGAGACTCGATGCATTAAGGAAAGACTTGGGTAAATACTGGTTCGGTAACAGGGTTGTTGATTTGTCGAACCAATTACCGCGTAACGTGGTGGAGGTGGGGTCCCTCGATTGTTTCAAGCGCAGTTGGACATGTATATGAGTGGGATTGTGTGGTTATAGATAGGAGCTGCCTCGTATAGGCCAATAGGCCTTCTGCAGTTGCCTTTGTTCTTATGTTCTTATGTTCTTATGTATGACTGAGGAGGAATGGTGTGGGCTCTAGGAGCTATTGGGGCCGGACAGCTGAGTGGACAGCGTTTCGGATTCGTAGTCCTAAGGTTCCGGGTTCGATTCCCGGTGGAGGCGGTAACAAATTGGGGCAGATTTTCTTTCACACCCTGATGCCCCCTGTTCACCTAGCAGTATATAGGTACCTGGGAGTTAGACAGCTGCTTCCTGGGGGGTGTAACAAACAGGAGGCCTGGTCGAGGACCGGGCCGCGGGGACGCTAAGCCCCGAAGTCATCTCAAGATAACCTCAAGATAACGGTGTCTGTGGTGATGTTTTGCTGCACTCACCTAGTGTACTTTTGTCTTCCCGCTGCCAACACCACACCACACACACACACACACAAACACAACACACACACACACACACACAACACACACGCACACACACGCACACACACAACACACACACACCACACACACACACACACACACACACACACACACACAAACACCACACACACACACACACACACACACACACACACACACACACACACACACACACACACACACAACACACACACACACACACACTCTCACACACACACACACACACACACACACAAAACATGAAGGGTTCTAATAAAGCCGGAGTATCGTCTTACAGCCAGAGTGAAGGCAAACTGGCCCATCAGTCACTCCTGAGTGCTTGCAATCACAACACACAGTCTCCACTCAAGCAGTCAATGAAAAGGTGGGGGTCGAACGGGGGGAGGGAGGGGTTGTTGTAGTTCGTTGATCTCTGCAGCCAGGCAGTACGTCCCGATATTAGCGTGCTATTAAATTGGTGGTAATGTATACAGAAATTAGCACACTGTTAAATTAGCGTCAAAACATGCCTAATTTAGCACGTCGTTAAACAGGTGAAGTGGATGACAGTTTTGGTGTGTGGGGGGGGGGAGGGGGAGGTAATGCTCTTGCTTGCAACAGGCATGAAGAGCCTATTTTAGGCCTAGTTAGGCTTACTCAGAGTCATGTAAATCAATATATTTTCAGCATGCTGAGGGGGGCCTGATGGCTGAGTGGACAGCGCTCGGGATTGTAGTCCTGAGGTTCCGGGTTTCAGTCCCTGTGGAAACAAATTGCCCGAGTTTCTTTCACCCTAATGCGTCTGTTCACCTAGCAGTAAATAGGTACCTGGGAGTTAGACAGCTGCTACGGGCTGCTTCCTGGGGGGGGGGGTTAACAAAAAGGAGGCCTGGTCGAGGACCGGGCGCGGGACGCTAAGCCCGGAAATCATCTCAAGATAACCTCAAGAAGAAGAATAAGATGCTGTAACAACCAGAGATTGGTAGTTAGGCTTGTATTAACATCCTCTATTTACTCTGAAGTCTAATTACCGCAGAGTCTGACATCTCAGCTGCACTGAGTCACTCCCGTCGTTCAGTGCTGCTTGCCACCCACAATAGCCAGCTTGGAAACACTTCCTCTTGATACTAAAACGCCTCGTTAATATACACTGGTGTCTGGACATCCACGAGTGTGTTGAACATTTCGTTAATCGCGGTGAACTCGCTGAAGGAAGGAATTATCAAGGGAAAGCGCCAAGCCATTACGACTATATAGCACTGGGAAGGGGTCAGGATATAAGGATTTGGGATGGGACGGAGGGAAGGAATGGTGGCCAATCACTTGTGGACGGTCGGGGATTGAACGCCGACCTGCATGAAGCGAGACCGTCGCTCTACCGTCCAGCCCAAGTGGTTGGGTAACAGACCTAACTTTAACCATAACATAATCACTAGGATTAAAGTTACATTTGTTCACCGAGTTCATCAACATTAAGCTAATGCTGAAAAAAGCTACAGATGTTCAAATATTTTATCACTCCTTAAAGTTGACCAGACCACACACTAGAAGGTGAAGGGACGACGACGTTTCGGTCCGTCCTGGACCATTCACAATCGACTTGAGAATGGTCCAGGACGGACCGAAACGTCGTCGTCCCTTCACCTTCTAGTGTGTGGTCTGGTTAACTTACTTTAGCCACGTTATTGTGACTCCTCGCCTGTACTCCTTAGTGTCAAAGGCTGAGTGGTACCATAGGTAATAAGCTAGATTATTAATTAATAAAGACTGCTAGAGACAAAGATATGACTGACAGCTTAATGAGACTGAGAGAGAGGAAGACTTTCCACCATCAGTATTTCAACGCAATCTTACATTTTCACACAATTGTCTAATCTTAATTACAGTTAAAAGTTTTAAGTGTATTCGCCCCAACAACTGTAAAGACTCGTATATTTATGAGTCGTATAAACTGGACAGTTTAAAGTTTCTTCTGACATTCTTGTAGGTGTTGTGTTGAAGCTTCACTAGTGTAATAATCAATATCTCAAACCTTTCCTTAAAGGTGAAGATGGAGGTAGTTTCCACAACTTCTTTTTTCAGAACATTCCGCTGTGTTGACCACCCGTACTGGGTACCAGTACTGGGTACTGGGTACCAGTACTGGGTACTGGGTACCAGTATTTCCTTAACCTTGTGGATTTGTTCAGAATTTCCTTACATTCCTTTGGCTCATTTGCGACACCAGTTCTCACCTGTGATCTCTTGTCCTACTTTCTCTCAACTTAACGAGGCTGTTCTTGTTCACTTTGTCTATTCCACCCTCAGTATCTTGTACGTTGTTATCATTGCTCCTCTATTTCTTGTGTCCTCCAAGGCTATGGGATCCAGTTCCTTCAGCCTATCCTCATACCTTAACCCTCTAAGCTCTGGCACTAATGAATCGAGCTATTAGCTCTTGGACCCCGCCTTTCTAACCAATCTATTTATCCTCTATTATGTCTATTACATATATTTCTCTCTAACACACGCACACACACACATACAGGAAGCAGCCCGTAGCAGCTGTCTAACTCCCAGGTACCTATTTACTGCTAGGTGAACAGGCGCATCAGAGAGAAAGAAACTCTGCCCATTTGTTTGTGCCTCGGCCGGGAATCGAGCCGGGTACCTTAGACTACGACCCCCGAGCGCTATCCACACCTCTGCGAGGCTCCGTGTGTACTCACCTAGTTGTGCTTGCAGGGGTTGAGCTCTGGCTCTTTGGTCCCGCCTCTCAACTGTCAATCAACTGGTGTACAGGTTCCTGAGCCTATTGGGCTCTATCATATCTACACTTGAAACTGTGTATGGAGTCAGCCTCCACCACACCACTTCCTAGTGCATTCCATTTATTAACTACTCTGACACTGAAAAAATTCTTTCTAATGTCCCTGTGGCTCATCTGGGTACTCAGTTTCCACCTGTGTCCCCTTGTTCGTGTCCCACCCGTGCTAAAGAGTTTGTCTTTGTTCACGCTGTCAATTCCCCTGAGAATTTTGTAGGTAGTTATTATGTCTCCCCTTACTCTTCTGTTTTCCAGAGATGTGAGGTTCAGCTCCCGTAGCCTTTCCTCGTAGCTCATTCCTCTCAGTTCCGGGACAAGTCCGGTGGCATACCGCTGAATCTTCTCTTTGTATTGTGTTTAACTAGGTATGGACTCCAGGCTGGAGCTGCATACTCCAGGATTGGTCTTACATAAGTGGTATACAGGGTCCTGAACGATTCCTTACACAAGTTTCTAAAGACAGTTCTTATGTTGGCCAGTCTAGCATATGCCGGTGTGTGTGTACTCTCCTATTTGTGCTTGCAGGATCGAGCATTGACTCTTGGATCCCGCCTTTCCAGCTATCGGTTGTTTACAGCAATGACTCCTGTCCCATTTCCCTATCATACCTAGTCTTAAAAGTANAATAAAACTGTTCTATAACTTTTAAACAAAGCAATTAGGAAAAAAAACAATTACTACCTAGGAACAAAAATTTTTATATTGTGTAATCACAATGATCAAAGTGTACTTGAATGTTAGAATTTTTGGTTTTAATGATCATAGCAGCAGCTAAGCCTTAATTAAATCTAACATGTAAGGTAATTGAGAGGAAGTGCAGACATTATCTGCACATAGACATTATGTGAGCGGTAGTTTATTGTGCACCCCATACTCATCCTGTGAGCGGTAGTTTATTGTGCACCCCATACTCATCCTGTGAGGGGTAGTTTATTGTACACCCCATACTCATCCTGTGAGCGGTAGTTTACTGTGCACCCCATACTCATCCTGTGAGCGGTAGTTTATTGTGCACCCCATACTCATCCTTTGAGCGGTAGTTTATTGTGCACCCCATACTCATCCTGTGAGGGTAGTTTATTGTGCACCCCATACTCATCCTGTGAGCGGTAGTTTATTGTGCACCCCATACTCATCCTGTGAGCGGTAGTTTATTGTGCACCCCATACTCATCCTGTGAGGGGTAGTTTATTGTGCACCCCATACTCATCCTGTGAGCGGTAGTTTATTGTACACCCCATACTCATCCTGTGAGCGGTAGTTTATTGTGCACCCCATACTCATCCTGTGAGGGGTAGTTTATTGTGCACCCCATACTCATCCTGTGAGCGGTAGTTTATTGTGCACCCCATACTCATCCTGTGAGGGGTAGTTTATTGTGCACCCCATACTCATCCTGTGAGCGGTAGTTTATTGTGCATCCCATACTCATCCTGTGAGCGGTAGTTTATTGTGCACCCATACTCATCCTGTGAGCGGTAGTTTATTGTGCACCCCATACTCATCCTGTGAGCGGTAGTTTATTGTGCATCCCATACTCATCCTGTGAGCTGTAGTCTATTGTGCACACCATACTCATCCTGTGAGCGGTAGTTTATTGTGCCTCCCATACTCATCCTGTGAGCTGTAGTCTATTGTGCACACCATACTCATCCTGTGAGCGGTAGTTTATTGTGCACCCCATACTCCTCCTGTGAGGGGTAGTTTATTGTGCACCCCATACTCATCCTGTGAGCGGTAGTTTATTGTGCACCCCATAATCCTCCTGTGAGCAGTAGCGCAAAAAGGATTACAGAGGGCAGAAAAGGTCTTTATCAGACCTCATCTGAGATTATTACAGTAACAATTTCATCTATCTTTTCTCCCCCCCCCCCCTATAATTATAATGTCTGTGATCCGTCAGTGTATATGGCCTGTGTTATGTTGTTTTTAGCTAGTATATTGTGAATGTGTTCTATGGTGCTTAATTTAGCAGCAAGCTGAGCATGAGGGTTGTTTGTGATTAGTTTCTTGGTGGGGTATGCAGGGGTCAGGATGTCAAAAGGTACTATCTGCCAGGGTGGAAGGAAGTGCTGTACTCTTTCATCTGTATATACATCGTGCAGTCCCATCATTTTAATATGAGTGGCTGTTCTTTGAATTCATTTAGACTCGCTGGTTCCATTTTGTATGTGTTCTAACAAAGACACAATGTTGCTTTTATCATGCAGAAACTTTAGTCCCATCATAAGACTGATTTCAAATATTCTATCTTAAATGTTAGGTATATTTAATTTTTTCAGCATATTGTGAACTTTGGTAGTTATAGGACAGCCAAGTATAATTCTGAGGGCTTCAGGTTGCATTTTTTCCGTCTATCAATACTTTTGCCATTTTGCAGAACTAAAGCCGGAGCATGATAGTCTATCAGAGACCTTATATATGCTAAGTACATCATTTTTGTTATTCTAATATTAACACAGTATTTAGGGCTGTACCCCACTACAGTTCTGAGAGCCTTGAGTCTGTCTCTGTTGATATAACATGAAATAAGAGACATAGTCTATACCAAGAGACATAGTCTATTGGTATGTTATCTATTTTTAGTTTTCGTGGTCCACTTTTGCGATTACCAATTTGTCTGCTAAATACCTTAGTTTTAGCAGCGTTGATTACAAGACCAAGGCTCTCACAAGCTGTATGTATACAATTTAAGACTGCATTTCGCGGTGGGTTTTAGTATGTACAAGGATGTCATCTGCATAGCTGATAGTGATATTTGCCGGACTAGTTGGGATTGATTTTTGTAAGGCATTAATTAGAACATTAAACAAGGTAGGACTGAGTATTCCTCCTTGTGAGGTGCCTACCTGCATTAATTTAGCTTCACTCTTGTAGCCTTGGAACAGTGCAGAGGACTTCCGGTTGGTAAGATAGCCTCGTATCCATTGTAATAATTGTCCATCTATTTTTGTTACACTGAGAGTTTAGTCCTGGACTATATTCAGAACTACAGTAAACTTGCTGGTTGGTCAATAAGCTGTTGTGGCGGACTTAATAACCCTCCAGAGGTTGATAGGACTTCAGTCCAACACCAACCAAAGAGGTCGTTTATTCTGAAATAATTTTGCTTTATTTTTGATAAAGTAATATATTTTAATTCATGTTTTTTTGTTATTCTCCTTCGCAATACCTAACCAGCAACGAACATATAAGAATAACCTTGAACTCTGTTGACAGTGCCACAGGAAACTTCGCTTTCCGCTTTCTTGATCAAAGTCTTTTTATTATTATTTTATATTATTATTATTATTATTATTATTATTATTCTACCACAGACGTGGGCTCACATTTACAATGCTAACTAGCATATATACATTTTCTTCTGTCCATGGACAGGGTGAGAGATTTGTCAAACATACAGTTCAGGGATTTATTGAACAATCAACCACAGGTGATTGTAGTGCTTTTAAAATGCTAGGCTAAGCTACGTACGTAAATACATACATACAGTAATTTATGTATGCTACATAAAGTGTTCGATGTGTCTTTTACATAGGATCAAAGGATTTGGCAAGCTGGGGAACGGAGAAACTTGACGGCAAGGATGAAATACAGATGAAAAGTCACAATAACGCGGCTGAAAAATGTTGACCAGACCACACACTAGAAATTGAAGAGACGACGATGTTTCGGTCCGTCCTGGACCATTCTCAAGTAGTTTCTAGTGTGTGGTTTGGACAACAAGGATGAAATCTCTGGAAGCAGAATCGAAACTTGGCTCTCGGTCGTGGATAGCAGCGAGTTGTGATCGGCACTTGTTCTGTGAACGTTCCATGAGAGCTAAGTGTTGTGGTAAGGTATAATAGGTTTGTTTAAATTGTAGCAAGATATATAACGAAATAAATATACAAATATTGCTGCGAACTGAAACCCGCAATGTGTGTGTGTGTGTGTGTACCATTTTTCGCGGTATCCTATCCTATATACGGTTGTGGTATCCTATCATTAAAATAGGCTACATGCGTAATATACTTATTTTTGACGGATATGCTTCACTCTCTCGGTTATTATATCTACTTTTTAATTGTCGGTAATGGATAATATATATTTTATATCAAAGTTAAAGATATTAGAGTTTATAACTAAAGTAGGCTATGCTCACACTTAATTTATATAGATATAATTATTTTGGGGGAATCATGGTCGTTATATCCACTTGACGTTATTGTCTGTTATACATTATATTTATTTTATATCGAAAGATAAAATGTATTAAAAACTTGATACTCTTTACTATTAATATGCTGGAAGCACCGGTAACGTTTTGCTATTAATGTCTTTTAAGATCTCATCCGAAATTTTAAGACAATTTCTATATCTAGAAAGAGCGGTTTAAGGGAAGACTACTTTGTATACAAATATAAAATACGTCTCCCTGAGCAGAGAGCAGCTTCAGCGTGGCGTGCATCTAAATATCCTTCCCGACACCCACCTGGGTTGATCATTATGATGGTTGGGTGATGTTGGTGGACCTGTTGCTGCTTTTGGTGGTGTTGACGGACCTGTTGCTGCTTTTGGTGGTGGTGGTGGACCTGTTGCTGCTTTTGGTGGTGTTGGTGGACCTGTTGCTGCTTTTGGTGGTGTTGGTGGACCTGTTGCTGCTTTTGGTGGTGGTGGTGGACCTGTTGCTGCTTTTGGTGGTGGTGGTGGACCTGTTGCTGCTTTTGGTGGTGTTGGCGGACCTGTTGCTGCTTTTGGTGGTGTTGGCGGACCTGTTGCTGCTTTTGGTGGTGTTGGTGGTAGTAGTGGTGGAGGCGCGTCCTGCTAATCGTCGAATGAAGTTCCTGAAGGGGGTGATGGCTCTCTTCGTCTGTTGCGGGCAGCGGCCTTCCTGCTTCTGTTTGTGGGTGATGCTTATCTCCTGCTGAGGCCGGGTAAGGATTCCCTGCTGCTGCTGTTGAGCATTTTTAGTGTTGTCTGCTCATGTTTGTGTTCTTTGTGAATGTTAGAGGTTCCCTGCTGCTCCTGCTGGTGAAGACTGGGAGTCTCCAGGTCTTTGTGACTACTGACAGTTCCCAGATGAAGATTCGGGGCTTCCTGCTGGGGATGTTTGGAGATGCTGTTGGCAATCTCGGTGTTATGGTCTACAGGAAGTGGACGGGTACTATGGGCGAAGCATCCCAGGAGCCGAGACATGGACCCTCAGCGCCTTCTGCAAGAGTGGGCGAGAACCGGGGAAGGGAGTGGTTACTTCAGAGAGATCACGATAGCTATAATGGTATTTCCCCTGGGCCAGATTCACGAAGACTTACGAACGTGTACACCTTTCCTCAATCTTTGACGATTGATTGATGAAGATTAAGCTACCAAAAGGTGGCACGGGCATGAATAGCCCGTAAGTGGTGGCCTTTTTGAGCCATTACCAGTATCAAGAGCTGATACTGGAGATCTGTGGAGGTGCGACTGCACCCTGCGTGACGGGAGATGTCTCCCGTGATCTTTGACGGCTTTGGTTACATTTATTAAACAGTTTACAAGCATGAAAACTTGCCAATCAACTGTTGTTATTGTTATAAACAGCCTCCTGGTGCTTCGGAGCTCATTAACTGTTTAATAATTGCAAACAAAGCCGCCAAAGATTGAGAAAAGATGTACAGGTTAGTAAGTGCTAGTGTAACTGCTTCCTGAATATAGCCCCTTGTTATGTAATTCCCACTTGCAAAGTTATTTAAACAATAATCGTAACGCCAGGCAATAATAATTTCAAACTAGATTTTGTTGAATAGTGAAAGAATTTGTCTTTCATACATCCTACTGGCCGTGAACAAATAAAACCAAATCCTTCATATCTAAAATATTTATAAAATTAGAGGCACATGTTAGAGAAAACATGTTGTATTTAGGCGTTAATATAATAATATTAATTTACAGCAAGAAAATAATATTAATATATAATATTTATTATTAATCTTGATAAATATTAATAAATATTTGTCATATATAACATGCGAAATACATAACCCTACATATTACAAACTACGCATAATAAGGAAGTCCGTTGCCATACACGAAGCTACCATACACCAGGCTACCATACACCAGGCTACCATACACCAAGCTACCATACACCAGGCTACCATACACCAGGCTACCATACACCAAGCTCCCATACACCAGCCTACCATACACCAGACTACCATACACCAGGCTACCATACACCAGGCTACCATACACCAGGCTACCATACACCAGGCTACCATACACCAGGCTACCATACACCAAGCTACCATACACCAGGCTACCATACACCAAGCTACCATACACCAGGCTACCATACACCAAGCTACCATACACCAGGCTACCATACACCAGGCTACCATACACCAGGCTACCATACACCAGGCTACCATACACCAGGCTACCATACACCAGGCTACCATACACCAGGCTACCCCGACCTCTGACACTCGAGAACCATCAACTCAGCTGTCAACAAAGACTCAGGAATTTCCCAAGACTATCTATCACTCGCCACCGGAAATAGATATTGGTGGCAGCGTAATTATAGATAAATATTATTATCACCCTAACTTTTAGTAAACAAATACGGCCCATCAATTTTTTTTTGTTGTAGTTGATGTGGTTTTGATATCCAGATTTTCGTAATTCGTGAATGTTAATCGTTATATTCGAATTCAGAATCCAGGTACAATCGAGGGATTCTGAATATTCAAATATTCCTGTTAATATTATATATTTGGTCAGCCCATCCTTCTGAAACATGGTACTTACAGCAACAGTTTGCTCAAACGTTCAAGATACTGAATGACCCCAATGCAGTTTATCTTTTAAACTTTTGAATTACCCCTAAATATAATGCTATATAGATTTAGCAGTAAATATAGAATCTAACCTGACGAAGGCCTGAATACACAATCCTAAGCCTAATATATGCTCTTTTAGGCCTAATTTATTGGAAGTATGTGCTGTACTAAGCCTAGTAATGATTTTTTTTACAAAATTAATAGTAAATAGCGTTAACTTTATTGGTCTGTTACTGTATGTTCAATCAAATTGTTGTTATACGAGTTATTAGTTATTGGGGTGTAGAGGGGACACCCGGCAGTGCCCGGGTCTTGTTTTTCCACCTCTCAATCTTTCTCTCCCTTAACATCCTTCCCTCTCCCCTGTCATTCTCTCTCTCTCCCTTCTTTCTGTATCTATCTCTCTCAGAAAATTTTATATTACGAAAAGATGAAAACATTTTCAAAACAAATCACCGATTTCAGACTGCATCAGATGTTAGAAGGAGGGGGTAGGGGGTAGCTATAGGAGCCCTCAGTTCTTAAAGGTAGGCAATGTGGCCGACCATGACCAGCCTATGACCGTCACATACCACACGTGTGTCATCTTGAAAAGTTGAGCAGAAGGTAGCCACGGGCATCTGCCCTCCAATCTTGGACGGACAGACAGACAGACATTTTCTGTTACAGATGGGCTGTATTTGGCAGGTATCTACGAGTTAGCGAACCCACATCTTAATGCCCAGATGCCATTAATGAATTAATGCCTAATGCCCAGACAATTCCGTTGTTGTTTAAGATTCGCTACCTGGAACGAAAAGTTCCAAAGTAGCACGGGCTATGGTGAACCCGTAGTACCACGGAGAATGTGTTTACCAACACCACTATCAGAGCAAACTATTGATATTCACAGAATCATATTTACCGTGTTCGGGGACATGAAGCTTGTATCACTTCAGTCACTGACTTTACCATGGATGAAACCCCACAACACTTGCCTAACTGTAGGGTAACGGTTTACCGCTGGGTGAACAGAGGCATCGGGTGTAATGCACCCCTAAGCCAGTGGTTTCCACTCGGACGCGAGGCCGTCGCTCTACCGTCCAGCCCAAGTGGTTGGCAAGATGCGAGTATTGCATCAGATTAAGTTTGTATGTACTCATCTAGTTGTGCATGCGGGAGTTGAGCTTCGGTTCTTTGGTCCCGCCTCTTAATGAACAGCACCTCAGCTTATTGGCCTGTCTCGTCTCTACATTTGTCTACTGGCATTGAAACAATTTCTTTCTAACGTCTCTGTGGCTCATTTGGGTACTAAGTATTCACCTGTGTGAGTGTGTTGCAAGGGACCCAACACTTGAGACTGGGCTTGCAAGTTGATCAAGACAGGAGTTGATGTCCTTTGCACTCTCGTGTCTTGCAATCAAATGTAACTACACCACAACACTGATATTTATATTTTATAGATTTAATTTCTAGTCGAGAATAGTAATTTTATTTACTGGAACGTTTTCCCGCTGCTGGAGTTTGTCGAGGTCTTCCTGTAACTTGCTGCAGTCCTCCTCTGTTTTTACATTCCTCGCCAGCTTTGTGTCATCTGGTAACATTGCCATGTACGGGATCCCTCCCTCGAACAGAAAGAACCTTCACCTAAAATTAGGAGCAGTAGTAGTCCCAGGAGCGAGCCTTTTGGGACCTGACTCGTTACATTCATCCAGCTTGGAACAGAGTCCCAGCCTGTGGAGGCACCACAGGGGAGGAGGTACCACAGGGGAGGAGGTACCACAGGGGAGGCACCACAGGGGAGGCACCACAGGGGAGGAGGTACCACAAGGGGGAGGCTGCCACTGCGAGGCCAAAGTGGGAGCCTATCGTGCATATCAACAAAGTAACCAGGAATTAACAAGCAGTATCCGCACCACTCATCTGTGGAGGGTTGGGGGTGGGGGCGACCTTCACCTCCCTCCCTCCATCTCTTCCCATCCCACCAAACCTCCCCCACCCCATCTCCCCTTCCCTCGGCCCACACCTACCCATCACCCGCTCCCCATCTCCTACCCTCCCTAACGACGTCCACTAACCTCCCCCCACACGTCTTAAAGAACCAGATCTCCCTTTCCCACAGGTAGGTAAGTGGCCCTAGACCACCCCTACCTCCCTTAAGCTACCCTAGAAGGTAAAGCCGCCGAGGCAGAGGGCTGATAGTTACACCAATATGGGCGGGAAGAGCAGGGCAGGAGGTGGGGGGCCGAGTCTTCACTACCCGCTGTCTTCCTGTCATCTTCAAGGCCACGATACCCGCTGGCCCTGAGGTACAACCTGACTCCTTCATGAGTCTCTCACACGACTCTCAGCCACATTGCGTATATCTCACCACTATTCCCCACTGCGGGGGAGACATCTCCTGTCCACGAGGCTAACCATAGCCCGTGCTTGTTGCCCAGCTCCTGTGCCAGGTAAGTTACGGGCTCACCATAGCCCGTGCTACTTGGAACCTGTTCCGAGTAGCTGAATCTATAACAACAACAACCCCACTGCGCATATCTCTCCTCTACTCGGTCCTGTTTGTTAGGTAGCCGGTCGGCCGAGCGGACAGCACACTGGACTTGTGATCCTGTGGTCGTGGGTGCAATCCCAAGCGCCGGCGAGAAACAATGGGCAGAGTTTCTTTCACCCTATGCCCCTGTTACCTAGCAGTAAAATAGGTACCTGGGTGTTAGTCAGCGGTCACGGGCTGCTTCCTCGGGGTGGAGGCGTGGTCGACGACCGGGCCGCGGGGACACTAAAGCCCCGAAATCATCTCAAGATAACCTCAAGATACTCCCCATTGCGCATATCTCTTCTCCATTCACCCTTTGTCTAGTAGGTGGTGGTTGTCCACTTTGTACTACTTTGTAGTGTGTGCTGGTGGGTGTAACTTTGCCACCACAGCCCCCTGAGTGGGGGGCGGGGGGCAGGATAGGTAGAAATTAGCAATATGCAACTAGCTCACGAAAAAATGTCAATTGCTTAGCTTAAAGGTCAGTGGAGAAGGGTTGCAGAACTTGACCCCGTCATGTGACACTGGAACCTTTCTGACCCCGTCATGTGACACTGGAACCTTTCTGACCCCGTCATGTGACACTGGAACCTTTCTGACCCCGTCATGTGACACTGGAACCTTTCTGACCCCGTCATGTGACACTGGAACCTTTCTGACCCCGTCATGTGACACTGGAACCTTTCTGACCCCGTCATGTGACACTGGAACCTTTCTGACCCCGTCATGTGACACTGGAACCTTTCTGACCCTCGACCATAGAAAGGTTCAGAAAGCGTCCCCGCGGCCCGGTCCTCGACCAGGCCTCCTTTTTGTTACAGGTCCCCAGGAAGCAGCAGCCCGTAGCAGCTGTCTAACTCCCAGGTACCTATTTACTGCTAGGTGAACAGGTGCATCAGGGTGAAATAAACTCTGCCCGATAATCTGTGAGGAGACTGTTGATGTATCTATTAACTAACACTGTAACTAGCTCATCTTGGCTGTAACTTAGTTAAACCAATTTTAGGGTCCACTACCACCACAGGATGGGTATGGGGTCCACTGCCACCCACAGGATGGGTATGGGGCCCACTACCACTCACAGGATGGGTATGGGGCCCACTACCACCCACAGGATGGGTATGGGGTCCACTGCCACCCACAGGATGGGTATGGGGTCCACTACCACTCACAGGATGGGTATGGGGTCCACTACCACTCACAGGATGGGTATGGGGTCCACTGCCACCCACAGGATGGGTATGGGGCCCACTACCACTCACAGGATGGGTATGGGGTCCACTGCCACCCACAGGATGGGTATGGGGCCCACTACCACCCACAGGATGGGTATGGGGTCCACTGCAACCCACAGGATGGGTATGGGGCCCACTACCACTCACAGGATGGGTATGGGGTCCACTACCACTCACAGGATGGGTATGGGGTCCACTACCACTCACAGGATGGGTATGGGGGCCACTACCACTCACAGGATGGGTATGGGGTCTACTACCACACACACAGGATGGGTATGAGGTCCACTACCACTCACAGGATGGGTATGGGGTCCACTACCACTCACAGGATGGTTATGGGGCCCACTACCACACACAGGCTGGGTATGGGGTACATAACAATGAAGTACAAATGAACGAGCATCTTCACGTAGCACCAGAGTACCCACAATCCATCCCCCTCACACAGGAATAGTATGCTAACCAGACCACACACTAGAAAGTGAAAGGACGACGACGTTTCGGTCCGTCCTGGACCATTCTCAAGTCGATCCACTCCCAGGGATAGTGTGCCTATCCACCTACCTGTAAACCCCCCTCCCCCCCAACACACGGGGTAGTGTGGCACACCCCCGCCCCTCAGGTGTTTACACAGTTCAATAAACACCAGCCAGACTCACTCACCTCTATCAACATTGCCGCCAGTCTTAAAATAACTGACAAACCAAGTTTTGAAATGTTGAGAAAGTTCCAATAATGTTGCACTGACGTTGCACCAATGCTGCACTAATGCTGCGGTAATGCTGCACAAATGCTGCAGTAATGCTGCACAAATGCTGCGGTAATGCTGCACAAATGCTTCAGTAATGCTGCACAAATGCTGCAGTAATGCTGCACAAATGCTGCACAAATGCTGCACAAATGCTGCACTAAAGCTGCAATAATGCTGCACTAATGCTGCGGTAATGCTGCACTAATGCTGCACTAATGCTGTGGTAATGCTGCACAAATGCTGCGGTAATGCTGCAGTAATGCTGCGGTAATGCTGCGGTAATGCTGCACAAATGCTGCAGTAATGCTGCACAAATGCTGCAGTAATGCTGCACAAATGCTGCACAAATGCTGCAGTAATGCTGCACAAATGCTGCACTAATGCTGCAGTAATGTTGCACTGATGCTGCGGTAATGCTGCACTAATGCTGCGGTAATGCTGCACTAATGCTGCACTAATGCTGCGTAATGCTGCACTAATGCTGCACTAATGCTGCACTAATGCTGCAGTAATGCTGCACTAATGCTGCAGTAATGTTGCACTAATGCTGCACTAATGCTGCACTAATGCTGCAGTAATGCTGCACTAATGCTGCAGTAATGCTGCGTAATGCTGCACTAATGCTGCGGTAATGCTGCACTAATGCTGCACTAATGCCGCAGTAATGCTGGACTAATGCTGCGGTAATGCTGCAGTAATGCTGCACCAATGCTGCAGTAATGCTGCACCAATGCTGCAGTAATGCTGCACTAATGCTACAGTAATGCTGCAGTAATGCTGCGGTAATGCTGCACTAATGCTGCACAAATGCACAAATATTGCACTAATGCTGCACAAATGCACAAATATTGCACTAATGCTGCACTAATGCTGCAGAAATGCTTCACAAATGCTGCAGTAATGCTGCACAAATGCTGCACTAATGCTGCGGTAATGCTGCAGTAATGCTGCGGTAATGCTGCACAAATGCTGCAGTAATGCTGCAGTAATGCTGCACAAATGCTGCACTAATGCTGCAGTAATGCTGCGGTAATGCTGCACTAATGCTGCAGTAATGTTGCACAAATGCTGCAGTAATGCTGCACTAATGCTGCAGTAATGCTACAGACTGACCTTGTCAGCAGCTGCGGTTCAATTATCGTCCAGGAACGTCTTCTGACATTTCAAAGCTTGTGTTTAAAACCAGTTTTATCCAATGTTACTGTACGATGCTTAAGGTACCTGTCTACCCAGTCATTGCTTGAGTGTCTGTCTGTGTCTTGAGGGTGCATGAGTAATTTACCTGAGAAATCAGACATGTAAGAAACCTGTAAGGGTAATTAATTACCCTTTAGTTACCCCTTTTCTTTGCCAGTTAGGCGCTAATTACATCGACACCTACACTTGTTATGGTCAAGTAATGATTTGGTTATGCCCTAAAAGCGTTCAGGCGCTGGAATCGTTCCGGCGCTGGAGGCGTTCAGACGCTGGAAGCGTTCAGGCGCCGGAAGCGTTCAGGCGCCGGAAGCGTTCAGGCGCTGAAGCGATCACTACTCACCTCCGGGGCATATACGAGGTACGTATATTTCAAGGAGTGTCTGGGCTGTACAAGAATAAAGGTGAGAGGGGCGACTGCAACAATTACCGCAGCATCTCCGTCCTCAACATTGTCGAAAAGCTGTTTGTTCGAGTCACATTGAAGAGGCTCCAAGTACTTACAGAGAGAGTCTACCCGGACTCTCAGTGCTGATTCCGAGCTAACAGGTCCACCATGGACATGGTCTTTTCCATCAGACAACTGCAGGAGTAATGGAGGGAACAGAAGCAGCCACTCTTCGTAGCCTTCATAGATCTGACGAAGGCCTTCGACCTCGTCAGCAGGGATGACCTGTTCAAGATCCTCCCCAAGATCGGGTGTCCAGCCAGGCTCCTCGGCATCACCAGATCTTGCCACAAGAACATGAAGGACATCGTGGTCTTCGACGGCTCAGCATCAGACGCCTTCGTCACCCGAAGTGGAGTAAATCAGGGCTGCGTCCTGGCTCCAACGGTGTTCAGAACTATCTTCCCAGTTATGCTGCAGCGCGTCTTCGGGTCTACCACAGAAGGTGTCTACCTCTGGACCAAGTCGGACGGAAAGATCTTCAACCTCACCAGGCTGAGAGACGAGACAAAGGTTCAGCTGAGGTGTCTGCGTGACTTAACTTTTTGCCGACGACGCAGCAGTCACCTCCCACTCAGCTGAAGACCTCCAACGAATCATGACCCGCTTCAGCGAGGCCTGCCAGGCCTTCGGACTCATCATCAGCATGAAGGAAACACAGGTCGTGGGACAAGGAGTGGACTCCTCACCTAACATCAACATCTCCAATTCCAAACTGGAAGTCGTCCAGGACTTGGTGTACCTGGACTCCACAATCTGACTCCCTCTCTCTCGACACGGAGCTCAACAATTGCATCGGTAAAGCATCAACAATCATGTCCAGACTGAGAGAGTGGACCAACAATAAGCTGACTAATTTTGATTGTTGCCGCCGGAGGCGGCTTGTTTATTGTGCACCCCATACTCATCCTGTGAGCGGTAGCGCAAAAGTATTACAGAGGGCAGAACATTATATTACAAAGTATCCATCAGTGATTGTAAACTAGCCCTAGGCTTAGCCACCATAGACTAGACATCTAGCCACCAGTTGAAGGTAATCATTAGGGCTCAAAACCCTCCCGTCTGTATGTCCTACGGGCTCACCATAGCCGGTGCTGCTTGGAACTTTTAGTTCCAGTTAGCCAATCTTAAACAACATTCCGTTTGTATATTTACGTATACATTGACATGAGTGTATGACATATACTCGCTCTAATTAACACACAGTAACGACGCGTTTGCAACTTTATGTTGCAAACGCTTGTCTTTCAGCCTTGCAGCATCCGGGGTGAACCAACACCGGTCACTTCTGCTTCAAGGAACTTGCCGGTTGCAGGAAAAAAAAGGCGGGAATTCCTGATTCGATTTCTACTGACAGTTGCTTCCATTTTTGGCCTCGTTGCAAAGGCAGATTGCAACGTGATACTATTATTGAAATGGTCAGGATAATGTTGACATCGAGAGGTGGTGGTGCAGGTTTGTACCGTCTGGGGAGGTGGTGCAGGTTTGTAACGTCTGGGGAGGTGGTGCAGGTTTGTAACGTCTGGGGAGGTGAAGCAGGTTTGTAACGTCTGGGGAGGTGGTGCAGGTTTGTAACGTCTGGGGAGGTGGTGCAGGTTTGTAACGTCTGGGGAGGTGGTGCAGGCTTGTAACGTCTGGGGAGGTGGTGGTGAAGGTGTGTACCCTCTGGGGGGAGGTGGTGCAGGTGTGTACCGTGGGGAGGTGGTGGTGCAGGTGTGTACCTCTGGGGAGGTGGTGGAGCAGGTGTGTACCCTCTGGGGAGGTGGTGGTGCAGGTGTGTACCTCTGGGGAGGTGGTGGTGCAGGTGTGTACCCCTGGGGAGGTGGTGCAGGTGTGTACCCTCTGGGGAGGTGGTGGTGAAGGTGTGTACCCTCTGGGGGGAGGTGGTGCAGGTGTGTACCCTCTGGGGAGGTGGTGGTGCAGGTGTGTACCCTCTGGGGAGGTGTTGCAGGTGTGTACCCTCTGGGGAGGTGGAGCAGGTGTGTACCCTCTGGGGAGATGGGTGGAGCAGGTGTGTACCCTCTGGGGAGGTGGAGCAGGTGTGTACCCTCTGGGGAGGTGGTGGTGCAGGTGTGTGCCCTCTGGGGAGGTGGTGGTGCAGGTGTGTGCCCTCTGGGGAGGTGTGGTGCAGGTGTGTACCCTCTGGGGAGGTGTTGCAGGTGTGTACCCTCTGGGGAGGTGGAGCAGGTGTGTACCCTCTGGGGAGATGGGTGGAGCAGGTGTGTACCCTCTGGGGAGGTGGAGCAGGTGTGTACCCTCTGGGGAGGTGGTGGTGCAGGTGTGTGCCCTCTGGGGAGGTGGTGGTGCAGGTGTGTGCCCTCTGGGGAGGTGGTGGTGCAGGTGTGTACCCTCTGGGAGGTGGTTGTGCAGGTGTGTACCCTAGTGGGAGGTAAGATACACAAATATCCTCCCAAACCTGTTCTTAATTACTTCAAAGAAAGCAACCACTGCATAAGCCTTAAGAATTCTTACTATGTACCTTACTGTATATCTTACAATGCATCTTACTGTATTATTCTTGTATATTATGTATCAAATACAGCAGCTTAAGCGGTTGTGCCATAAACACTCTGGTGTATTGTTGTTGTTGTTAAAGATTCGCTACCTGGAACAAGAAGTTCCAAGTAGCACGGGCTATGGTGAGCCCGTAGTGGATGTCTCACTGAGGTGTAGACCCATCGTCTTATTGTGCTGTAAGGTAAACTGGTCTTGTAGCCTTGGGAAGGAGTAGTGTCTATGGTGTGAGCAGAATTTGAACTGTACTACGTCATCGCTACTCTGTAAATAAGCTTAATCTAGCCTAGCCTAGCCTAACTTAACGCTGCCTAGCCTAGCCTAACCTAACCTAACGCAGCCTAACCTAATCTAACCTAACCTAACGTAGCCTAGCCTTCTTCGACTCGTCTAGCCTAGCTTAACCTAACTTAACGCTGCCTAGCCTAACCTAATCTAACCTAACGTAGCCTAACCTTCTTCGACTCGTCTAGCCTAGCCTAACTTAACGCTGCCTAGCCTAACCTAATTTAACCTAACGTAGCCTAGCCTTCTTCGACTCGTCTAGCCTAGTCTAACCTAACCTAAACCTTCTTCGACCCGCCTAGCCTAACCGCGCTGAACTTAGCCTAAGAAAAATTAGAGTTAAATATTTGCCTGAACCCCGGAAGCTACAGAAGGAAGCATAGGTTGGGATCCTACAGTACAATACAGGTGCTACAATACAATACAGGTGCTACAATACAATACAGGTGCTACAATACAATACAGGTGCTACAATACAATCACATACAATGGATATAAATAGGAGCTGCCTCGTATGGGCCAATAGGCCCTCTGCAGTTATCTTCATTCTTATGTTCTTTGTCGACTATTTTGTTGTTGATTTAGATTTAGCTACTCAGAACGACGTGTTCCTGTAGCACGGGCTATGGTGAGCCCGTAATCTGTCGACTAGTCACGTGTGGGATTCGACCCTGGCGAGGAGAGTCGGGCTCTCATATGATCTGTTATTCCGGGAGTAAGTATGAGTACTCTTTAAGACTTCCTGTTGCTCAGAACCTTAGTGTAGTAGTCGTCTTGTTCGTCTTCAAGAGCGCCGCCCGCCTGTGTGGAGTGGTCGTTTGGACTTGATGGTTTGTTGGTGGTTCAGATGCTTTAATTGAGCACTATGACCCCCCCCCTACCTCCTCAGGGGGGCGCGCGCGCGCGCACACACACACACACACACACACACACACACACACACACACACACACACACACACACACCACACACACACACACACACACACACACATGTTGATTGACGGTTGAGAGGCGGGACCAAAGAGCCAGAGCTCAACCCCCGCAAACACAACTAGGTGAGCAACTAGGTGAGTACACACACACACACACACACACACACACACACACACACACACACACACACACAGGGGCCGGTGGCCGAGCGGACAGCACGCTGTACACATGATCCTGTGGTTCCGGGTTCGATCCCGGGCGCCGGAGAGAAACGATGGGCAGAGTTTCTTTCACCCTATGCCCATGTTACCTAGCAGTAAATAGGTACCTGGGAATTAATCAGCTGTCACGGGCTGCTTCCTGGCTGTGGGTGTGGGTGTGTGTGTGTGTGTGTGTGTGTGTGTGTGTGTGTGTGTGTGTGTGTGTGTGTGTGTGTGTGTGTGTGTGTGTGTGGTGGAAAAAAATAGTAGTCGTAGTAGTAGAAACAGTTGATTGACAGTTGAGAGGCGGGCCGAAAGAGCAGAGCTCAACCCACGCAAGCACAACCAGGTGAATACACACACACACACACACACACACACACACACACACACACACACACCACACACACACACACACACACATACACACACACACACACACACACACACATACACACACACACACACACACATACACACACACACACACACACACAGAAGGATTAAGACAGAGGAGGACAGGTTGAGGCTTCAAGAAGACCTGGACAAGCTGCAGGAATGGTTGAACAAATGGTTGTTAGAGTTTAACCCAAGCAAATGTAATGCAATGAAGATAAGTGTAGGGAGCAGGAGACCAGATACAAGGTATCATTTGGGAGATGAAATCCTTCAGGAGTCAGAGAGAGAAAAAGACCTGGGGGTTGATATCACGCCAGACCTGTCCCCTGCTGCCCATATCAAGAGGATAACATCAGCAGCATATGCCAGGCTGGCTAACATAAGAACGGTTTTTAGAAACTTGTGTAAGGAATCTTTCAGAACTTTGTATACCACATATGTCAGACCAATCCTGGAGTATGCAGCCCAGCATGGAGTCCATATCTAGTCAAGCATAAAACTAAACTGGAAAAGATTCAAAGGTTTGCCACCAGACTAGTGCCCGAGCTGAGAGGTATGAGCTACGAGGAGAGACTACGGGAATTAAACCTCACGTCACTGGGAGACAGAAGAGTTAGATGGGACATGATCACTACATACAAGATTCTCAGGAATTGATAGGGTACATAAGGACAGACTATTTAACACAAAGGGCACACGCACAAGGGGACACAGGTGGAAACTGAGTGCCCAAATGAGCCACAGAGATATTAGAAAGAACTTTTTTAGTGTCAGAGTGGTTGACAAATGGAATGCATTAGGCAGTGATGTGGTGGAGGCTGACTCCATACACAGTTTCAAGTGTAGATATGATAGAGCCCAATAGGCTCAAGAACCTGTACATCTGTTGATTGACGGTTGAGAAGCGGGACCAAAGAGCCAGAGCTCAACCCCCGCAAGCACAATTAGGTGAGTATGCATACACGGTAAGGTTAGGTTGGAGATTCCAGAAGGTCTTTACAATAGAACAAGGAGAGGTCACGGTGCTAGGAGAGGTGGCAGCAAACCAGGCGGCCTTGGAAGGGTTCGAAATTACAAGAGATGAGGTCAAGAGGCACCTGTTGGATCAGAACGAGAGAAAGGCTGTTGGGCCGGACGGAATTTCACCATGGGTATTGAAAGAGTGTGCAGGAGCACTCTGCTTGCCCCTCCATAGTGTATAGTAGGTCACTGGAGACGGGAGACCTACCAGAAATATGGAAGACTGCTAATGTAGTACCAATATACAAAAAGGGTGATAGACATGAGGCACTGAACTACAGGCCAGTGTCCTTGACTTGTATACCATGCAAGGTGATGGAGAAGATTGTGAGAAAAAACCTAGTAACACATCTGGAGAGAAGAGACTTAATAACCCTTCAGAGGTTGACAGGCCTTAATAACCCTCCAGTGGTTGATAGGTCTTAATAACCCTCCAGTGGTTGACAGGCCTTAATAACCCTCCAGTGGTTGATAGGTCTTAATAACCCTCCAGAGGTTGATAGGTCTTAATAACCCTCCAGAGGTTGATAGGTCTTAATAACCCTCCAGAGGTTGATAGGCCCTAATAACCCTCCAGAGGTTGATAGGTCTTAATAACCCTCCAGAGGTTGATAGGTCTTAATAACCCTCCAGAGGTTGATAGGCCTTAATAACCCTCCAGAGGTTGATAGGTCTTAATAACCCTCCAGAGGTTGATAGGTCTTAATAACCCTCCAGAGGTTGATAGGTCTTAATAACCCTCCAGAGGTTGATAGGCCTTAATAACCCTCCAGAGGTTGATAGGTCTTAATAACCCTCCAGAGGTTGATAGGTCTTAATAACCCTCCAGAGGTTGACAGGCCTTAATAACCCTCCAGAGGTTGATAGGTCTTAATAACCCTCCAGAGGTTGACAGGCCTTAATAACCCTCCAGAGGTTGATAGGTCTTAATAACCCTCCAGAGGTTGATAGGTCTTAATAACCCTCCAGAGGTTGATAGGCCTTAATAACCCTCCAGAGGTTGACAGGCCCTAATAAACCCCCAGAGGTTGATAGGTCTTAATAACCCTCCAGAGGTTGATAGGTCTTAATAACCCTCCAGAGGTTGATAGGTCTTAATAACCCTCCAGAGGTTGATAGGCCTTAATAACCCCCAGAGGTTGATAGGTCTTAATAACCCTCCAGAGGTTGATAGGTCTTAATAACCCTCCAGTGGTTGACAGGCCTTAATAACCCCCCAGAGGTTGATAGGTCTTAATAACCCTCCAGAGGTTGATAGGTCTTAATAACCCTCCAGAGGTTGATAGGCCTTAATAACCCTCCAGAGGTTGATAGGCCTTAATAACCCTCCAGAGGTTGATAGGTCTTAATAACCCTCCAGAGGTTGATAGGCCTAATAACCCTCCAGAGGTTGATAGGTCTTAATAACCCTCCAGAGGTTGATAGGCCTTAATAACCCTCCAGAGGTTGACAGGCCCTAATAACCCCCAGAGGTTGACAGGCCCTCATAACCCCCAGAGGTTGACAGGTCCTAATAACCCCCCAGAGGTTGACAGCCCTAATAACCCCCCAGAGGTTGACAGGCCTCATAAACCCCCAGAGGTTGACAGGCCTTAATAACCCCCAGAGGTTGACAGGCCCTCATAACCCTCCAGAGGTTGATAGGTCTTAATAACCCCCCAGAGGTTGACAGGCCCTAATAACCCCCCAGAGGTTGATAGGTCTTAATAACCCTCCAGAGGTTGATAGGCCTTAATAACCCTCCAGAGGTTGATAGGTCTTAATAACCCTCCAGAGGTTGATAGGTCTTAATAACCCTCCAGAGGGTGATAGGTCTTAATAACCCTCCAGAGGTTGATAGGCCTTAATAACCCCCAGAGGTTGATAGGTCTTAATAACCCTCCAGAGGTTGATAGGTCTTAATAACCCTCCAGAGGTTGATAGGTCTTAATAACCCTCCAGTGGTTGACAGGCCCTAATAACCCCCAGAGGTTGACAGGTCTTCATAACCCTCCAGAGGTTGATAGGCCTAATAACCCTCCAGAGGTTGATAGGTCTAATAACCCCCCAGAGGTTGATAGGTCTTAATAACCCTCCAGAGGTTGACAGGCCTTAATAACCCCCCAGAGGTTGATAGGTCTTAATAACCCTCCAGAGGTTGATAGGTTTAATACCCTCCAGAGGTTGATAGGTCTTATAAAACCCTCCAGAGGTTGATAGGTCTTTAATAACCCTCCAGAGGTGATAGGCCTAATAACCCTCCAGAGGTGATAGGCCTTAATAACCTCAGAGGTGACAGGCCTCATAACCCCCAGAGGTTGACAGTCCTAATAACCCTCCAGAGGTCGATAAGCCTTAATAACCCTTCAGAGGTTGACAGGCCTAATAACCCTCCAGAGGTTGACAGGCCTCATAACCCCCCAGAGGTTGACAGGCCCTCATAACCCCCAGAGGTTGACAGGCCTAATAACCCTCGAGGGTTGATAGGCCTAATAAACCTCCAGAGGTGATAGGCCTTAATAACCCTCAGAGGTTGATAGGCCTTAATAACCCTCCAGAGGTTGACAGGCTTAATAACCCTCCAGAGGTGACAGGCCTTAATAACCCTCCAGAGGTTGACAGGCCCTTAACCCCCAGAGGTGACAGGCCCTCATAACCCCCCAGAGGTTGACAGGCCCTAATAACCCTCAGAGGTTGACAGGCCCTCATAACCCCCAGAGGTTGACAGGCCCTCATAACCACCCAGAGGTTGACAGGCCCTCATAACCTCCAGAGGTTGACAGGCCCTCATAACCTCCAGAGGTTGACAGGCCCTCAAACCCTCCAGAGGTTGACAGGCCCTCATAACCTCCAGAGGTGACAGGCCCTCATAACCCTCCAGAGGTTGACAGGCCTCATAACCACCCAGAGGTTGACAGGCCCTCATAACCCTCCAGAGGTTGACAGGCCCTCATAACCCTCCAGAGGTTGACAGGCCCTCATAACCCTCCAGAGGTTGACAGGCCCTCATAACCCTCCAGAGGTTGACAGGCCCTCATAACCTCCAGAGGTTGACAGGCCCTAAGAACAAAACCACCAAATATGAGCGAGTAATTTCCTGAGGAAGCAGAGCGTAGTGGAGACGGCAGGATGGGCTTGGTAGTGACTAGAGATCGTCATCTTTGTGACTGGTTACTGTTGGCCTGGAATGTGCGCTGTCATTCACCTGCCTCTGGCCTGTGTATTCACCTAGTTCGATTCACCTAGTTGTGCTTGCGGGGGTTGAGCTCTGCCCTTTCGGCCCGCCTCTCAAACTATTTGCAGCCCGTAGCAGCTAACTCCCAGGTGCCTATTTAGTGCTAGGTGAACAGGGGGCATCAGGGTGAAAGAAACTCTGCCCATAGTTTCCTGCAGGTGCTGGGAATCGAACCCCCGGTTCACAGGACTCCGTATCTAGCGTGCTGTCTACTCAGCCACCGCGTCCCTGCCTGCCTGTCGGTGTGTGTCTAAAGGTCTTCTCTGTATACTTTATTCTCTCGCCGAGGCTCTGGGGACCCTACACAATTGCACCAGTGGCGGTTCCCATATATATCTTATATATATATAATATATATATATATATATCTATATATATAAATATATAATATATATATATAACTAAAATAACGTGAAAAACGTGAAAGTACAGAATTTAAATCTACCAACGGGATTCGAACTCGGTCAATGGGTATGCCAGTCCAGTATATTGTTCACTGTGCCATAACTCGACAAAACA
>WNGS01162647.1:6887152-6899379 GCA_020271785.1 Procambarus virginalis
CCACGTTGATATGGCCTCAATTCGTTTCTAATTTGGAAAATATTTTGATGTGATGGTCAATGCATTACTTTCCTTTCTTTACTGAATAAACCTTAGATATAGAGTAAGTCTATGATCTGTCCTTCATCCGTACGTACCTGGCTGTATGTCGAGTCAGCTTTTCCGTTCTGTAATTATGTGAGCATGCTGCTTGAGTCCACTGCTTTTAAGTGTTTAGATATGTCAAATACTGCATAGAAATTCCACTCTACAGTCATATGAGTGAGTTATGAAGAATAGACTTCCCAATGTTATGGTTGTCATGAACATGTCCCTTCCAGCATGTTGTTGAACAATTGGGATTGCTAGTGTAATGAACCTTTCCTACAAGTCCAACTGTATATTATAAGGCTTTGTTAGTACGTGCATCAACTGCGTTATACGTACTGTATAAACATAGACCGATTAATGTTAAATGTTTTATCAGTATTGCAGGGAACATTCATTTCTCCGACGACTACATTTGTCTGTATAAATGTGTGTAGTTTATGACTGCCATACTTGACTGCATAGATGTACTGCAATGTAAGCTGCCCATGCTATCTTCATAATCATGCTGTCGAATCGTTCAGCCTGAACAATTGTTCAGTTTCAAGACACTGACTGTAATTAGGTAATATATCTGATAGTTGGGTTAACAGTATGTAAAAAGGATTAGATACAATACTTTACAGATGAGGGTATCATTCTTTGGGTGAGTAAAATTTAATAGAGAGATTGAGATAATAGCTGTATATACTAGTGGATCATCTTAGCGACTTACAAGCATCTATACTACGGTCGTTTAAAATGTAACAAACTATTTCCTTTTGAGATAATTTGAGAGACAGTATAACTAAGACACAGCCTATCAACTCTGTTCAGATACACCGAGGTCCTTATTCGTAACAGTCATACTGTACTTGACTTATACAAACATACAAAGTTGGATTTATGTACGACATCTACGTACAGTACAATACCGTAAGGTCGACATAAGCTACGTCATATTAAGCATTTCTGACTGATAATAAGAAAGTTATTATGCTACACTATAGCTTTGTTGATAATCCTCCACATCTACGATCATTACATATTTATTCACATATTTCAAATATGCTTGTAATGTACCTATTAATATTCTTTAAATTCTGCTACATATACCTACGTAAAAAATATCTTTTAGATTAAGGCCCTGTCCGATATGTTATACTGTATGTGTAGAGGTTTTGCCAAGATTGTCAAACATAAGATATGTACTCTCATAAACCCCAAAGTACCTTCTTGTATAAACCAAAGTACCTTCTACATCCGATCCTATCTTAGTGACAGACCCAAATATGTAACCATCAATGATACAACTCTCTTCCACTTACCAATTACGTGGAGTGCCTCAGGCAGTATCTTAGGACCTCTTCTATTATTTCTTATAGTATAAAATGATCTGCCTAATGTCTCTAATATTCTCAAACCTATATGGTTTGCTGATGATACTACCCTTATCTTCAGACCTCAACACATACACTAAATAATGTTGTGAATAATGAATTAAAAAAAATCCACTTCTGGATGTCAACTAACAACTAACATAAACATGAAAAGACTTACTACATCTTATTTGGAAGCAAATCATCAAATGCAATTCAGTACAGATAGACAATTAACATCAGTAATAAAAATGATGGCAAGTTTCTTGGCCTATTCCTAGACAAGAGACTCAACTTCAGCACCCACATACAACACATAACTAAGAAAGTCTCTAAAACAGTTGGTATACTCTCCAAAATCAGATATTATGTTCCTAACTCCGCTCTCCTCTCACTATATTATGCACTAATCTACCCCTATCTTAATTATGGTATCTGTGCATGGGGGTCTACCACTGCAAACCACCTTAAGCCCATCATCACGCAGCAAAAATCTGCTATCAGAATAATAACTAACTCAGCTTTTAGACAACATTCAGCTCCCTTGTTTAAATCTCTAAACTTGCTAAATATTAACTCCCTCCACACATTCTCTTGTGTCAACTACATTTACAAAACCCTGTTTTTAAATGCAAACCATGCTCTGAAACTCTCCCTGGATGGATGTAATAGGACCCATTTTCACCACACCAGAAATAAATATCTCTTTGATATCCCCAGGGTCAAACTTAATCTGTGTAAACACTCTATGCAAATTAAGGGACCTAGTCTATGGAACTCACTCCCTAGTGAATTGAAAAACTGTAAAAGTTTTGCCTTATTTAAAAACAAAACCAAAAAGTACCTGATTTCATCTTCTTAGTTTCCTACACTGAGCTTTAAATTTGCTCTGTACCTAGTGTTACCCAATCTCCTAATTTTTATGTATTTAACCCTACCAACCTTATCATTGTGTTCATTGCTGTCTTCTTTTATGTGCTAGCCATATGCTGTTTTGTGCCTACCAATTTTTGTCAACTACCATTCAAGCTGTCATTGCAATCAATCTTAGCTGCCTATGTGCTTTAATCCACTGTACCTACAATTTTCTCTATTTTTTTTTCTTGCCATGTATCTGTTATCATTTTTTATAAATCTTGCAAGTATTTACCTACTTAAAATTTTCTTAGATTAAGGACCTGCCCGAAACGCTGCGCGTACTAGTGGCTTTACAAGACTGTAATTACCATTTTATGTATCCACACATTCCCAATGTACCTTCTTGTATATGCATAAATAAATAAATAAATAAATAAATAAATAATATATAAATAAATAAATTAAAATAAATAAAAAAAAGTGAGGAGAGGTAGGTGAAAGTGGGGTAAGATCAAGCTTATGAGGAATTATTTAAGTCACAATATATTTTTTAAGTATTAATTTAGCAAAAGATTATTGCAATGTTTAATCTTCCTTGATTCTCCTCAGTGGTGTTTCAGTATCTGGCAGCTGCAGATTCTGCTTACTGCATTCTAATACTATTCTTTGATGCTGTATATAGCATCTTTAATGTCTGCTGTTGGCTTAATGCACATGTTGCTTGCAGGGTTGGTAACACATACGTGGCAAACATACATGTTACTAAAGTAATTTTACCTGATTTAAAGTCTTGCAATAAGTTACACGTCATGCATACATAGGTGTGTTGACCCTCGCATCTGATGTCAACTTAGCAGTTGTTTAAACTTTGTGCTTTATTTAGCCAATTATACAGAATGATAAGATCATTCAAGATATTTTAATTATATACATAATGATTTTTTATATAATAGAGATAATAGACACAGATAATAGTTAAATCTTAGAAAAAATAAGTTTTTTGAAATACAGTACAGTATAGGTAATCATTATAGAAAATAATTATCAAATATTTTCTATAATGATTATAATCATTGTAAAAATAGGATAATGGATTAACCAAAAATGAATGGAAAACGGTATTTGAGCTCTTTCGTGTATATTTTAACACATCTTCAGAAATGAATACATATTATAGATAACTAAAGGGGGATACCCCGCTGCACCCGGATCTCTCTCTCTCTCTCTGCTTTTTCCTTTTTGCCAATCTCCTCCCTCTCTCTCATTTCTGTTTCCTTATCCTCCCTCTCTTCCCATCTTCCCTATATTCAGCTTTCTTCGCCAGTTTCCCATTCTTACCCCCTCTCCTTCCCTCTCTCCCAATTTCCTCCTCTCCTTCCCTCTCCATCCCCCTTCTCACCCTTCCGTCTCTTTCACTGTCTCAATGAACGTGAATTCTGTTTACACTTTGTTTTCAAATCAAGACATCTAGGGGCTTGGCCTACCACATTTCATCATTTTTTTCGGAGTGGGGGTTACCCTTGGGCCCGCCCAGACCACTTTTTTATGCAGATGCGGGGGGATGGGGTGGGCATACTGACCTACCTATGACCAACCCTGGACAAAGACCAGTCACCCTACAAAGTTAAATGAGGCTGGCCCTAAGCATCTGCCCTGCAACCTTGGACAAACCAACACAGACAATTTCTCATATAGATTATAGGAATAATGTATTTTGTTTATAATTATGCAGAATTATGTTTATAAACAAGAATGCATGTTTCTTTGAGTTTTGGGACTAGTTGCTTGGATATACACAGAAATCACAATAGCGTGATGCATCAGATGACCAAATCTGTTATAGGTTATTGATAATTATAGATTATTGTGTTATTGATAATTATAGATTAATGTGTTATTGATAACTATAGATTATTGTAAGTTATTGATAATTACAGACTATTGCAAGATGTTATTGATAGTGATTGTAGCAAATTTCATTGTATTACACTGAGATGAGAATACCACGTGTCTTAGGTATGAGAAAAATGAGTCTGAAAGGGTGTTATGAGGAACATTGGTTTGAGGGGGTATCAAGAGCATGAGAACGATAGTGAGGGGGGTATCAAGAGCATGAGAACGATAGTGAGGGGTATGAGGAACATGAGAACGATAGGAAGTAGGTATGAGGAAGATGAGACCGATAGTGAAGGGGGTATGAGGGTCATGAGAACAATAGTGAGTATAAGGAACATAAGAATGATAATGAGGAAGTATGAGGACCATGAGAACGATAGGAGGTATGAGGGCCATGAGAACGATAGTGAGGGGTGTATGAGGGCCATAAGAATGATAGTGAGTATAAGGAACATAAGAACGATAATGAGGAAGTATGAGGAACATGAGAACGATAGTGAGGAGGGTATAAGGGTCATGAGAACGATAGTGAGGGGGTATGATGAACATGAGAACGATAATGAGGGAGTATGAGGAACATGAGAACGATGAGTAAGTATGAGTGCCACGAGAACGATAGTGAGGAAGTATGAAGAACATGAGAACAATGAGTAAGTATGAGAACCACGAGAACGATAGTGAGGGAGTATGAGGAACATGAAAACGATAGTGAGGGGGCATGAGGGCCACGAGAACGATAGTGAGGGAGTATGAGGAACATGAGAACGATAGTGAGGGGGCATGAGGGCCACGAGAACGATAGTGAGGGAGTATGAGGAACATGAAAACGATAGTGAGGGGGCATGAGGGCCACGAGAACGATAGTGAGGGAGTATGAGGAACATGAAAACGATAGTGAGGGGGCATGAGGGCCACGAGAACGATAGTGAGGGGGTATGAGGAACATGAAAACGATAGTGAGGGGGCATGAGGGCCACGAGAACGATAGTGAGGGGGTATGAGGAACATGAGAACGATAGTGAGGGGGCATGAGGGCCACGAGAACGATAGTGAGGGGGCATGAGGGCCACGAGAACGATAGTGAGGGAGTATGAGGAACATGAGAACGATAGTGAGGGGGCATGAGGGCCACGAGAACGATAGTGAGGGAGTATGAGGAACATGAGAACGATAGTGAGGGGGCATGAGGGCCACGAGAACGATAGTGAGGGAGTATGAGGAACATGAGAACGATAGTGAGGGGGCATGAGGGCCACGAGAACGATAGTGAGGGGGTATGAGGAACATGAGAACGATAGTGAGGGAGAAATGAGGAACATACCTGCACGTCATTAACAGCGAGAGCAACCAGCAGGTTGGAGAGGATGATGGAGACGAGAATGACGAAGAGACGAATATGGCCTGCCCCGTGACGTACAGGTTGTTCAACCCGCAGACGAAATTGTCATCGAAGTCCAACTCTCCAATCATCATAGTGAGAGTCTTGATGAAGGTGAAGATCGGGTTGGAGAAGACGGCATTCTTCTCCCCGAGCGTGGTGTCGGTCTCTGGGTCATGGAGGGTGACGTAGAAGGCCGCGGAGAAGGCTAGTAGGAGGCAGAAGTAGATGAGGAAGATTCGCAGGAAGACCTGAGCCACTCTTGTGAACATGACGACGTAGATGCCACAGTTAGGGAAGCGGCCAATGAGGAGCATGCACTCGGTCCACATGAGGAGCATGAGGCAGGAGGCCAGGTGGTGCTGCCACTTGTGAGGCTCGGGGGGCAGCACCACACTCATCACCAGTATGGTGATGATGACATGAAGCACTCCGGACAAGGACCGGAACCACGCCATCTTGTTCTGCAGTAACGACAAGAACTGCTGTATGAGAATCGCCACCAGGTAGGTGATGACGATGCCTTGCAAGGCCCTCACACCTTCATCGGGTATGTTGACGATAGAGAACTTTTTATCCACTTTGCTCTCGTTCAACTCTCGTCCACCACACCCCATCGGCCTTGACGTGTTGTTGTTGCTAACATTCTTCCACACGAACTTGTTGAATGTGAGGAGCGTTGTGACCACCGCAAAGAGCACGTATAATATTACCTCAATCAGGAAGAGTCGACGGACGTTCATCCACTTGAGCAGAAGGAATGTTTCACACAACGGGTGACTCAACAGCTTAGCGTGTCCAAGCCCTACAAACGATTGCAAATTTTGAACTTGGTTTTTATCCTCTGAACAGGTTAATGGTAGGAAGTTCATAGTTACTTCTAACGTCTTGGTGTTCATTCTGGGGGAGTTGGTGACGAGGCAGTAATCAAAGACAGCGTCCATGGTGCCAGGGAAGTGGTGGAGGGTGTAGGAGAGAACAGACTCGCCATTGGAGTCACAAGCGGACATGTCGGCGCCAGCGTTGAGAAGCGCCAACATGGCGGGGATGGACTGCGCTCTGGCCGCCTTGTGCAGCGGGGTCTCCCCATTGCCGTCCTTAGCACGGATTAAAGCCCCAGCCTTCAGCAGCGTCGTGATGGCGTTGACGCATCCAGAAGCAGAGGCATCGTGCAGAGGCGTATGGCCTCTCATATCCCTGTGATCCAACACCCCCGGTCGGCCAGACTCCAGAAGCAACTTTATACACGCGGTTGACTTCGAGGCGGCCGCATAATGCAAGGGCGTCTGGCCGAACTGGTTCTTGGCGTAGACTGAAGCTCCAGCAGACAGCAAATACCGCACTCCCGTGGCCCAGCAGATCTGAGCCGCGCGATGGAGCGCAGTCTCGTGGAAGGAGCCGCCGTGGCCATTGACATGGATACCCCCCTCCAGCAGCGTCTGCAGCCCTTCCAGGTTCTCATTGTCGACCATCTTGAGGAGCCTGGCGGCGTTGGGGTCCCAGGCACAGAATCCAGCGTCGCCCACACCATTGTTGCTTCCCTCTGTAACCATCCCTGCAAGCAACACTTAAATCTCAAAGTACTATTCATTATAAACAACTGAATGTAATAAGCAGACGATGAGTCACAATAACGTGGCTGAAGAAATAACCAAACCACACATCAGAAGTTGGAGAAGCGACGATGTTTTGGTCCGTCCTGGATCATTATCAAATCTCATCCGACTTGATAATGGTCCAGAATGGACCGAAACGTCGTCGCTGCTCCACCTTCTGAGTTGTGACTTTGTCATTACTGAATGTAATAACATTATTTCCAACTAATAGCATACTAGGAGTGTTAGTTACAGAACCACTTGTTAAAACATTATTCGAAACAAAACTATAAACGTTTAACTATAAACATCACTTTCACGTATAAACAATAGTGAAATATATATTCAACACGAATCATCTTTGTAAACAACTCTCATATTTGTAAATAATTCATCTCTAATCAACACGGAACTGCGAACCACATTCAGTTGTAAACAACAATCATCATTATTAAAGCTCAAAGTTGTTTACAAAGTCTGTAAACAATTAGAGTGTCTTCAGTTAACTCTTGCTTAAGTTCCTCCTGAAAATAAACCCCAGACCTCATTCCCCAGAATAAAACTGTTCTATAACTTTTAAACAAAGCAATTAGGAAAAAAACAATTACTACCTAGGAACAAAAATTTTTACATTGTGTAATCACAATGATCAAAGTGTACTTGAATATTAGAATTTTTGGCTTTAATGATCGTAGCAGCAGCTAAGCCTTAATTAAATCTAACATGTAAGGTAATTGAGAGGAAGTGCAGACATTATCTGCACATAGACATTATGTGAGCGGTAGTTTATTGTGCACCCCATACTCATCCAGTGAGCGGTAGTTTATTGTGCACCCCATACTCATCCTGTGAGTGGTAGTTTATTGTGCACCCCATACTCATCCTGTGAGGGGTAGTTTATTGTGCACCCCATACTCATCCTGTGAGGGGTAGTTTTATTGTGCACCCCATACTCATCCTGTGAGGGGTAGTTTATTGTGCACCCCATACTCATCCTGTGAGCGGTAGTTTATTGTGCATCCCATACTCATCCTGTGAGCGGTAGTTTATTGTGCACCCCATACTCATCCTGTGAGCGGTAGTTTTATTGTGCATCCCATACTCATCCTGTGAGCGGTAGTTTATTGTGCACCCCATACTCATCCTGTGAGCGGTAGTTTATTGTGCACCCCATACTCATCCTGTGAGCGGTAGTTTATTGTGTACCCCATACTCCTCCTGTGAGCAGTAGCGCAAAAAGGATTACAGAGGGCAGAAAAGGTCTTTATCAGACCTCATCTGAGATTATTACAGTAACAATTTCATCTATCTTTCCTCCCCCCCCCCCTATAATTATAATGTCTGATCCTTCAGTGTATATGGTCTGTGCTATGTTGTTTTTAGCTAATATATTGTGAATGTGTTCTATGGTGCTTAATTTAGCAGCAAGCTGAGCATGAGGGTTGTTTGTGATTAGTTTCTTGGTGGGGTATGCAGGGGTCAAGAGGTCAAAAGGTACTGTCTGCCAGGGTGGAAGGAAGTGCTGTACTCTTTCATCTGTATATACATCGTGCAGTCCCATCACTTTAATATGAGTGGCTGTTCTTTGAATTCATTTAGACTCGCTGGTTCCATTTTGTATGTGTTCTAACAAAGACACAATGTTGCTTTTGTTATCATGCAGAAACTTTAGTCCCATCATAAGACTGATTTCAAATATTCTATCTTAAATGTTAGGTATATTTAATTTTTTCAGCATATTGTGAACTTTGGTAGTTATAGGACAGCCAAGTATAATTCTGAGGGCTTCAGTTTGCATTTTTTCCGTCTATCAATACTTTTGCCATTTTGCAGAACTAAAGCCGGTGCATGATAGTCTATCAGAGACCTTATATATGTTAAATACATCATTTTTGTTATTCTAATATTAACACAGTATTTAGGGCTGTACCCCACTACAGTTCTGAGAGCCTTGAGTCTGTCTCTGTTGATATAACATGAAATAAGAGACATAGTCTATACCAAGAGACATAGTCTATTGGTATGTTATCTATTTTAGTTTTCGTGGTCCACTTTTGCGATTACCAATTTGTCTGCTAAATACCTTAGTTTTAGCAGCGTTGATTACAAGACCAAGGCTCTCACAAGCTGTATGTATACAATTTAAGACTGCATTTCGCGGTGGGTTTTAGTATGTACAAGGATGTCATCTGCATAGCTGATAGTGATGTTTGCCGGACTAGTTGGGATTGATTTTTAGTAAGGCATTAATTAGAACATTAAACAAGGTAGGACTGAGTACTCCTCCTTGTGAGGTGCCTACCTGCATTAATTTAGCTTCACTCTTGTAGCCTTGGAACAGTGCAGAGGACTTCCGGTTGGTAAGATAGCCTCGTATCCATTGTAATAATTGTCCATCTATTTTTGTTACACTGAGAGTTTTGTCCTGGACTATATTCAGAACTACAGTAAACTTGCTGGTTGGTCAATAAGCTGTTGTGGCGGACTTAATAACCCTCCAGAGGTTGATAGGACTTCAGTCCAACACCAAACCAAAGAGGTCGTTTATTCTGAAATAATTTTGCTTTATTTTTGATAAAGTAATATATTTTAATTCATGTTTTTTTGTTATTCTCCTTCGCAATACCTAACCAGCAACGAACATATAAGAATAACCTTGAACTCTGTTGACAGTGCCACAGGAAACTTCGCTTTCCGCTTTCTTGATCAAAGTCTTTTATTATTATTATTATTATTTATATTATTATTATTATTATTATTATTATTATTATTATTATTATTCTACCACAGACGTGGCCACACATTTACAATGCTAACAAGCATATATACATTTTCTTCTGTCTATGGACAGGGTGAGAGATTTGTCAAACATACAGTTCAGGGATTTATTGAACAATCAACCACAGGTGATTGTAGTGCTTTTAAAATGCTAGGCTAAGCTACGTACGTAAATACATACATACAGTAATTTATGTATGCTACATAAAGTGTTCGATGTGTCTTTTACATAGGATCAAAGGATTTGGCAAGCTGGGGAACGGAGAAACTTGACGGCAAGGATGAAATACAGATGAAAAGTCACAATAACGCGGCTGAAAAATGTTGACCAGACCACACACTAGAAATTGAAGAGACGACGACGTTTCGGTCCGTCCTGGACCATTCTCAAGTAGTTTCTAGTGTGTGGTTTGGACAACAAGGATGAAATCTCTAGAAGCAGAATCGAAACTTGGTTCTCGGTCGTGGATAGCAGTGGGTTGTGATCGGCACTTGTTCTGTGAACGTTCCATGAGAGCTAAGTGTTGTGGTAAGGTATAATGGGTTTGTTTAAATTGCAGCAAGATATATAACGAAATAAATATACAAATATTGCTGCGAACTGAAACTCGCAATGTGTGTGTGTGTGTGTGTGTGTGTGTGTGTGTGGTGTGTGTGTGTGTGTGTGTGTGTGTGTGTGTGTGTACCATTTTTCGCGGTATCCTATCCTATATACGATTGTGGTATCCTATCATTAAAATAGGCTACATGCGTAATATACTTATTTTTGACGGATATGCTTCACTCTCTCGGTTATTATATCTACTTTTTAATTGTCGGTAATGGATATATATATTTTATATCAAAGTTAAAGATATTAGAGTTTATAACTAAAGTAGGCTATGCTCACACTTAATTTATATAGATATAATTATTTTGGGGGAATCATGGTCGTTATATCCACTTGACGTTATTGTCTGTTATACATTATATTTATTTTATATCGAAAGATAAAATGTATTAAAACTTGATACTCTTTACTATTAATATGCTGGAAGCACCGGTAACGTTTTGCTATTAATGTCTTTTAAGATCTCATCCGAAATTTTAAGACAATTTCTATATCTAGAAAGAGCGGTTTAAGGGAAGACTACTTTGTATACAAATATAAAATACGTCTCCCTGAGCAGAGAGCAGCTTCAGCGTGGCGTGCATCTAAATATCCTTCCCGACACCCACCTGGGTTGATCATTATGATGGTTGGGGTGATGTTGGTGGACCTGTTGCTGCTTTGGTGGTGTTGACGGACCTGTTGCTGCTTTTGGTGGTGGTGGTGGACCTGTTGCTGCTTTTGGTGGTGGTGGTGGACCTGTTGCTGCTTTTGGTGGTGTTGGTGGACCTGTTGCTGCTTTTGGTGGTGTTGGTGGACCTGTTGCTGCTTTTGGTGGTGTTGGTGGTAGTAGTGGTGGAGGCGCGTCCTGCTAATCGTCGAATGAAGTTCCTGAAGGGGGTGATGGCTCTCTTCGTCTGTTGCGGGCAGCGGCCTTCCTGCTTCTGTTTGTGGGTGATGCTTATCTCCTGCTGAGGCCGGGTAAGGATTCCCTGCTGCTGCTGTTGAGCATTTTTTAGTGTTGTCTGCTCATGTTTGTGTTCTTTGTGAATGTTAGAGGTTCCCTGCTGCTCCTGCTGGTGAAGACTGGGAGTCTCCAGGTCTTTGTGACTACTGACAGTTCCCAGATGAAGATTCGGGGCTTCCTGCTGGGGATGTTTGGAGATGCTCTTGGCAATCTCGGTGTTATGGTCTACAGGAAGTGGACGGGTACTATGGGCGAAGCATCCCAGGAGCCGAGACATGGACCCTCAGCGCCTTCTGCAAGAGTGGGCGAGAACCGGGGAAGGGAGTGGTTACTTCAGAGAGATCACGATAGCTATAATGGTATTTCCCCTGGGCCAGATTCACGAAGACTTACGAACGTGTACACCTTTCCTCAATCTTTGACGATTGATTGATGAAGATTAAGCTACCAAAAGGTGGCACGGGCATGAATAGCCCGTAAGTGGTGGCCTTTTGAGCCATTACCAGTATCAAGAGCTGATACTGGAGATCTGTGGAGGTGCGACTGCACCCTGCGTGACGGGAGATGTCTCCCGTGATCTTTGACGGCTTGGTTACATTTATTAAACAGTTTACAAGCATGAAAACTGCCAATCAACTGTTGTTATTGTTATAAACAGCCTCCTGGTGCTTCGGAGCTCATTAACTGTTTAATAATTGCA
Organism: Procambarus virginalis; assembly: GCA_020271785.1. NCBI lineage: Eukaryota > Metazoa > Arthropoda > Malacostraca > Decapoda > Cambaridae > Procambarus > Procambarus virginalis. The sequence continues at coordinate 6,899,359 of WNGS01162647.1, forward strand.
AACAAAGCCGCCAAAGATTGA
>WNGS01162647.1:6903323-6917994 GCA_020271785.1 Procambarus virginalis
CACAATAAACTACCCCTCACAGGATGAGTATGGGTGCACAATAAACTACCCCTCACAGGATGAGTATGGGGTGCACAATAAACTACCGCACTGGATGAGTATGGGGTGCACAATAAACTACCGCTCACATAATGTCTATGTGCAGATAATGTCTGCACTTCCTCTCAATTACCTGACATGTTAGATTTAATTAAGGCTTAGCTGCTGCTACGATCATTAAAGCCAAAAATTTAATATTCAAGTACACTTTGATCATTGTGATTACACAATGTAAAAATTTTTGTTCCTAGGTAGTAATTGTTTTTTTCCTAATTGCTTGTGTTTAAAAGTATAGAACAGTTTTTATTCTGGGGAATGAGGTCTGGGGTTTATTTTCAGGAGGAACTTAAGCAAGAGTTAACTGAAGACACCTAAGTTGTTTACAGACGTTGTAAACAACTTTGAGCTTTAATAATGATGATTGTTGTTACAACTGAATGTGGTCGCAGTTCCGTGTTGTTAGAGATGAATTATTTACAAAATATGAGAGTTGTTACAAAGATGATTCGTGTTGAATATATATTTCACTATTGTTTATACGTGAAAGTGATGTTATAGTTAAACGTTTATAGTTTTGTTTCGAATAATGTTTTAACAAGTGGTTCTGTAACTAACACTCTTAGTATGCTATTAGTTGGAAATCATGTTATTACATTCAGTAATGACAAAGTCACAACTCAGAAGGTGGAGCAGCGACGACGTTTCGGTCCATTCTGGACCATTATCAAGTCGGGCGAGATTTGATAATGATCCAGGACGGACCGAAACATCGTCGCTTCTCCAACTTCTGATGTATGGTTTGGTCATTTCTTCAGCCACGTTATTGTGACTCATCGTCTGCTTATTACATTCAGTTGTTTATAATGAATAGTACTTTGAGATTTAAGTGTTGCTTGCAGGGATGGTTACAGAGGGAAGCAACAATGGTGTGGGCGACGCTGGATTCTGTGCCTGGGACCCCAACGCCGCCAGGCTCCTCAAGATGGTCGACAATGAGAACCTGGAAGGGCTGCAGACGCTGCTGGAGGGGGGTATCCATGTCAATGGCCACGGCGGCTCCTTTCACGAGACTGCGCTCCATCGCGCGGCTCAGATCTGCTGGGCCACGGGAGTGCGGTATTTGCTGTCTGCTGGAGCTTCAGTTTACGCCAAGAACCAGTTCGGTCAGACGCCCTTGCATTATGCGGCTGCCTCGAAGTCAACCGCGTGTATAAAGTTGCTTCTGGAGTCTGGCCGACCGGGGGGGTTGGATCACAGGGATATGAGAGGCCATACGCCTCTGCACGATGCCTCTGCTTCTGGATGCGTCAACGCCATCACGACGCTGCTGAAGGCTGGGGCTTTAATCCGTGCTAAGGACGGCAACGGGGAGACCCCGCTGCACAAGGCGGCCAGAGCGCAGTCCATCCCCGCCATGTTGGCGCTTCTCAACGCTGGCGCCGACATGTCCGCTTGTGACTCCAATGGCGAGTCTGTTCTCTCCTACACCCTCCACCACTTCCCTGGCACCATGGACGCTGTCTTTGATTACTGCCTCGTCACCAACTCCCCCAGAATGAACACCAAGACGTTAGAAGTAACTATGAACTTCCTACCATTAACCTGTTCAGAGGATAAAAACCAAGTTCAAAATTTGCAATCGTTTGTAGGGCTTGGACACGCTAAGCTGTTGAGTCACCCGTTGTGTGAAACATTCCTTCTGCTCAAGTGGATGAACGTCCGTCGACTCTTCCTGATTGAGGTAATATTATACGTGCTCTTTGCGGTGGTCACAACGCTCCTCACATTCAACAAGTTCGTGTGGAAGAATGTTAGCAACAACAACACGTCAAGGCCGATGGGGTGTGGTGGACGAGAGTTGAACGAGAGCAAAGTGGATAAAAAGTTCTCTATCGTCAACATACCCGATGAAGGTGTGAGGGCCTTGCAAGGCATCGTCATCACCTACCTGGTGGCGATTCTCATACAGCAGTTCTTGTCGTTACTGCAGAACAAGATGGCGTGGTTCCGGTCCTTGTCCGGAGTGCTTCATGTCATCATCACCATACTGGTGATGAGTGTGGTGCTGCCCCCCGAGCCTCACAAGTGGCAGCACCACCTGGCCTCCTGCCTCATGCTCCTCATGTGGACCGAGTGCATGCTCCTCATTGGCCGCTTCCCCAACTGTGGCATCTACGTCGTCATGTTCACAAGAGTGGCTCAGGTCTTCCTGCGAATCTTCCTCATCTACTTCTGCCTGCTACTAGCCTTCTCCGCGGCCTTCTACGTCACCCTCCATGACCCAGAGACCGACACCACGCTCGGGGAGAAGAATGCCGTCTTCTCCAACCCGATCTTCACCTTCATCAAGACTCTCACTATGATGATTGGAGAGTTGGACTTCGATGACAATTTCGTCTGCGGGTTGAACAACCTGTACGTCACGGGGCAGGCCATATTCGTCCTCTTCGTCATTCTCGTCTCCATCATCCTCTCCAACCTGCTGGTTGCTCTCGCTGTTATGACGTGCAGGTATGTTCCTCATTTCTCCCTCACTATCGTTCTCATGTTCCTCATACCCCCTCACTATCGTTCTCGTGGCCCTCATGCCCCCTCACTATCGTTCTCATGTTCCTCATACCCCCCCTCACTATCGTTCTCGTGGCCCTCATGCCCCCTCACTATCGTTCTCATGTTCCTCATACTCCCTCACTATCGTTCTCGTGGCCCTCATGCCCCCTCACTATCGTTCTCATGTTCCTCATACTCCCTCACTATCGTTCTCGTGGTTCTCATACTTACTCATTGTTCTCATGTTCTTCATACTCCCTCACTGTCATTCTCGTGGCACTCATACTTACTCATCGTTCTCATGTTCCTCATACTCCTCATTATCGTTCTCATGTTCATCATACCCCTCACTATCGTTCTCATGACCCTTATACCCTCCTCACTATCGTTCTCATGTTCCTCATACTTCCTCATTATCGTTCTTATGTTCCTTATACTCACTATCATTCTTATGGCCCTCATACACCCCTCACTATCGTTCTCATGGCCCTCATACCTCCTATCGTTCTCATGGTCCTCATACTTCCTCATTATCATTCTTATGTCCTTATACTCACTATTGTTCTCATGACCCTCATACCCCCTTCACTATCGGTCTCATCTTCCTCATACCTACTTCCTATCATTCTCATGTTCCTCATACCCCTCACTATCGTTCTCATGCTCTTGATACCCCCTCATGCCACTCAGTCTCCTGTCCTCATAACACCCCTCAGACTCATTTTTCTCATACCTAAGACACGTGGTATTCTCATCTCAGTGTAATACAATGAAATTTCTACAATCACTATCAATAACATCTTGCAATAGTCTGTAATTATCAATAACTTACAATAATCTATAGTTATCAATAACACAATAATCTATAATTATCAATAACACAATAATCTATAATTATCAATAACCTATAACAGACTTGGTCATCTGATGCATCACGCTATTGTGATTTCTGTGTATATCCAAGCAACTAGTCCCAAAACTCAAAGAAAGTGCATTCTTGTTTATAAACATAATTCTGCATAATTATAAACAAAATACATTATTCCTATAATCTATATGAGAAATTGTTTGTGTTGGTTTGTCCAAGGTTGCAGGGCAGATGCTTAGGGCCAGCCTCATTTAACTTTGTAGGGTGACTGGTCTTTGTCCAGGGTTGGTCATAGGTAGGTCAGTATGCCCACCCCATCCCCCGCATCTGCATAAAAAAGTGGTCTGGGCGGGCCCAAGGGTAACCCCCACTCCGAAAAAATGATGAAATGTGGTAGGCCAAGCCCCTAGATGTCTTGATTTGAAAACAGAAAGTGTAAACAGAATTCACGTTCATTGAGACAGTGAAAGAGACGGAAGGGCGAGAAGGGGGATGGAGAGGGAAGGAGAGGAGGAATTGGGAGAGAGGGAAGGAGAGGGGGTAAGAATGGGAAACTGGGGAAGAAAGCTGAATATAGGGAAGATGGGAAGAGAGGGAGGATAAGGAAACAGAAATGAGAGAGGGAGGAGATTGGCAAAAAGGAAAAAGCAGAGAGAGAGAGAGAGAGAGATCCGGGTGCAGCGGGGTATCCCCCTTTAGTTATCTATAATATGTATTCATTTCTGAAGATGTGTTAAAATATACACGAAAGAGCTCAAATACCGTTTTCCATTCATTTTTGGTTAATACATTATCCTCTTTTTACAATGATTATAATCATTATAGAAAATATTTGATAATTATTTTCTATAATGATTACCTATACTGTACTGTATTTCAAAAAACTTATTTTTTCTAAGATTTAACTATTATCTGTGTCTATTATCTCTATTATATAAAAGAATCATTATGTATATAATTAAAATATCTTGAATGATCTTATCATTCTGTATAATTGGCTAAATAAAGCACAAAGTTTAAACAACTGCTAAGTTGACAGCAGATGCGAGGGTCAACACACCTATGTATGCATGACATGTAACTTATTGCAAGACTTTAAATCAGGTAAAATTACTTTAGTAACATGTATGTTTGCCACGTATGTGTTACCAACCCTGCAAGCAACATGTGCATTAAGCCAACAGCAGACATTAAAGATGCTATATACAGCATCAAAGAATAGTATTAGAATGCAGTAAGCAGAATCTGCATGCAGGCGAAGAGTCACAATAACGTGGCTGAAGTATGTTGACCAGACCACACACTAGAAGTTGAAGGGACGACGACGTTTCGGTACGTCCTGGACCATTCTCAAGTCGAGTTCACAAGCGACTTGAGAATGGTCCAGGACGGACCGAAACGTCGTCGTCCCTTCAACTTCTAGTGTGTGGTCTGGTCACCAGAATCTGCAGCTGCCAGATACTGCAACACCACCGAGGAGAATCAAGGAAGATTAAACATTGCAATAATCTTTTGCTAAATTAATACTTTAAAATATATTGTGACTTAAATAATTCCTCATAAGCTTGATCTTACCCCACTTTCACCTACCTCACCTCACTTTTTTTTATTTATTTTAATTTATTTATTTATATATACAAGAAGGTACTTTGGGTTTATGAGAGTACATATCATTGATGTTTGACAATCTTGCAAAACCTCTAACACATACAGTATAACATATCGGACAGGGCCTTAATCTAAAAGATATTTTTTACGTAGGTATATGTAGCAGAATTTAAAGAATATTAATAGGTACATTATAAGAAATTTGAATATTAATAAGTACATTATAGTAAAATTTGAGGATTATCAACAGGTATAGTGTAGCATAATAACTTCTCTTGTCCGAAATGCTATGCGTATTAGTGACTTTAGGTATTGTATGTACTAGCTGTCTATAAATCCAACTTTATGTTTGTAAATCAACTATGTACAGTATGTACTTTTCCTGAATAAGGAATTTGAACAGAGTTGATAGGCTGTGTCTTAGTTATACTGTCTCTCAAATTATCTCAAAAGATTATATTTGTTATTTAAAACCTAGATATAATGTTATCAGTCTCTAAGATGATCCACATATATAAACTTTTACTCATCTTTATTAAATTTTACTTATCTCAAAAATGTTCCCCATCTGTAAAATTTTATCTAATTCTTTTTTTACATACTGTATAACTTATCTATAATATTAATTACTGTTTCTTAAACTGAATCAATGTTCAGTGCCTTTTCTATCTTCAAAATCTTATGTGTATATTTTCTTTTTTATAAACTTAAAGTTTTCCCAATTAAAAATTCAGTAATGATCCAACTACCACGTTTTCAGGGCCTGCGTAACTCTGCGCACTTGGAGAGGCTGATCAAGCAGACTGAACTTGTTTTCCACATGGAGAAGAACTTTTCCATTGCAGCCTATATTGCAAACTATGTTAAGATCCCCACGTGAGTAACTTTTTGAGAGAGAGAGAGAGAGAGAGAGAGAGAGAGAGAGAGAGTGAGAGTGAGAGTGAGAGTGAGAGTGAGAGTGAGTGAGAGTGAGAGAGAGAGAGAGAGAGAGAGAGAGAGAGAGAGGGGGGGGGAGGATGATGGGAGGGGAGGATGATGGTAGGGAGACAAGGGGGGGGGGGAAGATTAGCCGTGTATACTCACCAAGTACTGAGGATATGTAGTAACATGTGTCTGGGTCTGTGGAATTTTCCTGGCAAGGTTAACACCAACTGATGAAAAGAAGCTTCGTGAACACTACACATATTCCATGAATACTAGAAAGGACTCTGTAGGACCCCTAAAAGATGAGACTAACCAAGTTATATTGGATGATAAAAGGGCAGCAAACACTCTGAATGAATACTTTACATCAGTGTTCACACTAGAAATATTGAAGGACGTCCCATCACCCACACAAATATTTGAAGGAGGTGAAGATAATGAATTAAGGGATATACCCATTACATGCGACACAATCAGGAAAAGATTGACAAACTAAAAGACTCAAAAGCCACAGGTGTGGATGGATTTCAATCCAAAGTGATAAAGGAACTGGCAGATGCACTATGCATGCCACTGAAACTCCTTTTCAGAAAATCCCTGGACCAAGGGATAGTTCCCTTTGATTGGAAATATGCAAATATTGCCCCCTATTTAAAAAAAAAAGACAAAGAGCTGGGCAGAAAACTACCATCTGATCAGTTTGACATCACCCATCTGCAAGCTTATGAAGAGAATCTTAAGGGAAAGCATCATACAACATCTCGCAGAGAAAACAAAACTTGTAAAAACAATGCAGCATGGGTTTGTTAGAAATAGATCTTGTCTTGCTAACCTGCTCACATTTCTGGAAACAGTAACCGGCTATTCAGACAAAAGACATCCGGTAGATGTGGCTTACATGGATGTTGCTAAAGTTTTTGACAAGGTACCACATGAGACTGGTAAGAAAATTACACTCATATGGAATAAATGGGAGAATACTGGAATGGATAAAACAATGGTTAAAACGCAGAAAACAAAGGGTCGTGCTAAATGGGAATTAATCTGAATGGGGAAATGTGCAAAGTGGGGTGCCACAGGGGTTCATTTTGGGGCCAACCCTTTTTGTCATATACATCAATGAAATAGATCAGAATATTACAAAGCACATCATCACATTCGCAGATGACACTAAGATCTAAGGTAAAATGGGAAGTAAAAGTGATATTGAGACCTTACAAAGAGATCTAAATGAACTCCACAAATGGCCAGATGACTGGCAAATGCTTTTTAATGTCGATTAATGCAAGACCTTGCTTGTGGGGCATAACAGTCCTCGTCACAACTACCAAATTTACAGCACTACCTTGCAACAGATAGATGAAGAAAAAGACCTTGGAGTCAGTATCCATCATTTACTAAAAGTTGCACAACAAGTGGGAGCAGCAGTTAAAGAAACAAAACCAAACCCTGAGAATAATCAAGCGTACCTTTACCTTGAAGGAAAAGAAAGTAGTTGTTCAATTGTATAAGTCTCTGGTGGCCCTCCTTCCTCCACCTGGATTATTGCAGCCAGGCATGGAAACCTTATCTTCAGAAAGACAGCTGCTCTGAAGAAGATGCAACACCAGGCAACAAAAATCCTACCAGAGCTTAGTCATCTTACATATCAGGAACGGTTGAGGGCCACTGGGCTAACAACACTGCAAACCAGGCATAACAGGGCATATCTTATCAAAACCGTTAAAATACTGAACAATTTGGAGGATGTCGATCTGAACAATTTCCTCAAAAGGTCAGATGCAACACGAACGAGGTGCAATGAGTTCAAGCTCAACAAACCACAATGTAGGACAGAAACCAGGAGATACTTTTTCACCCATAGGGTTGTAAACCCGTGGAAACGCCTACCCACCTTAGTTGTAAGTGCCAATACTCTGCTGGGTTTTAAAATACAGCTGGAAAAGCTCATCAGGGCAAATGAGGGGGACCCTCGATAAGCCGCCGGCTTCCTGTCCTCATCGAGGCCACTAGTGTTAATGGCCTCCCAGGTAAATTCAGGTAATGGCTTGGTGCTTTATCCTTATATTTATCTTTCCATCCCTCACTTCCATATACAGTTACTGCAAGGTAGTGTGTAAACCTAAACCTGTAAGATGAACCTGTAAACCTGTACCTACAATTTTCTCTCATCTTTTTTTTTTCTTGCCATGTAACTTATCATTTTTTTTTTATAAATTTTGCAAGTATTTACCTACTTAAAATTTTCTTAGATTAAGGACCTGCCCGAAACGCTGCGCGTACTAGTGGCTTTACAAGATTGTAATTACCATATTATATATTCTCACATTTCCAATGTACCTTCTTGTATATGAATAAATAAATAAATAAATAAACACTTGTCATGATGACGATGTTGTCGTTGTTAGGTGTGCTTTTAACGAAGGTGTTACCTACAGTGGATGTTTATTTACAATGCCTATATGGTTGTGGCCTTTTATGGGAATTATGTTGCTTACTTTCTGTTGGGAGTATGAGGTATCATTCTGATTTTATTTGTTGGTCTTACTGTTGTTGATCTTTGATTGCTGTCTATATTTCTTAGTAAAATGCAGTATTGACGCTAGATTTGTACATCTCTGTTAGGTTTAGAAAAGCCCTTAAAGGCAAAAACATAAATCTCCAAAAAAATTTCATAACATGTTTGTCTATACTGTATTGTTATCAGTCTTGTGCTGTGTACCTACATAACGAGAACATGACGATAACAGCATTTCTCAGCATAATTTTTGTTAACTCATCTTCTCCTACTCCATTATATAAGCAACTTTCAATGAAAATGCATAATACAGCATAATGTTTGGCTTTTACTGTACATTATATAATTAAAGAGAAAAAGTGGACATATATACATTATCTCTAATATAGTACTGTATTTAATAAACTTGTTACTGGCAAGATTTAAGTGTCAGATTCAATCATGTTGTCTCTAAACTGTGGCGTTTCTCTACACGAACAATATTACATATTCTGGTTGCATTGTTTCAGCCTGTGTGACATGTTGATGAAGATAGCAAACGTGTGCAATTATGACTGCTACAACACCCGCGTCTACATTCTTCCCAACAACCCCAAGAAGGTGAGTGCTTGTCTTGAGTGCATTTGCCTCAGTAATGAGGCAAAAATAATTATCAGAGAATATACCATAAACATTAATTTAAAAAAAAAATCTAATACTGTACTGTTCTATTATTTTAAAATGCAATACAGTAGTGTTATGACTACAATAGTGTCATTTTTAAATAATATTATTATTGTCATGTGTATTGTTGACAGGTCTTGCCTTTCTATGCCCGGTAAGTTCAGATAATAAGTTGTCATTGTTTATATCATTATTATCCTATATTCATTATTATCACTATCATTGTCTTCATGTGTATGCCTTTTTCTCTCAATCATAAACATTCATATATATATATATATATCCAGAATGACTGTCCAGAATGACCACACTGTTTAATGACATTATTGCTGATATTCATATATTGAATATCATTGAGGGCCACTGGGTTAACAACACTACAAACCAGGCATAACAGGGCGGATCTTATCGAAACCTTTAAAATACTGTACTAAACAATTTGGAGGATGTAGATCCGAACAATTTCTTCAAAAGGTCAGATGTAACACGAATGATGAGCAATGGGTTCAAGCTCAACAAGCCATAATGTAGGGCAAAAAACAGTAGATGCTTTTTTACCCATAGGGTTATAAACCCGTGGAACCGCCTACCCGCCACAGCCATAAACGTCAAAACTCTGCTGGGTTTTAAAATACAGCTGGAAAAGATCATCAGGTCAAATGGGGGGGTGGATCTTTGACAAGCCGCCGGCTTCCTGTCCTCATCGAGGCCCTCAGGTAAAATTCAGGTAAATATGGCTATCATCTCATCTACCACACTATTAAGTCATGTAACAGCAACAGTAAGAGGTGATGTGTGTATACAATGCATAGGTTGTATGTTATAGACGTACACATAGTACACCTTTCAGAGACATCTCCTGTCCACGAGGCTAACCATAGCCCGTGCTTCTTGCCCCGCTCCTGTGCCAGGTAAGTTACGGGCTCACCATAGCCCGTGCTTCTTGCCCAGCTCCTGTGCCAGGTAAGTTACGGGCTCACCATAGCCCGTGCTACTTGGAACTTGTTCCGAGTAGCTGAATCTATAACAACATCAACATCTCTCATTCAAGATAGACAGCGGAATACAGTAACAACTAGCAGGAAAAACAGGGAGGACTAACAACAGTGAGGACTAACATACATACATGTCTAAGAACAGACAAATATAATTAATATTAATTAATTTTTAGACATACTGTATGTGTATAACAAGAGAGAGAAGAACAACAATAGACTGGTCTAACAAAAGACATTATACTGTATTAGTTTTTAGTTTAGCCTCAGAGACCTGTAACTAATTAATTAAGAACATATGGTGCTACATTAATAATCATTTTAACCATAGAGTCATTTACAGCTGCATATTCATACTGGCTTACTACTTTCTCCTCATAATTACCTAGATCATTCACAGCTTAGGATATATCACTGCTAGGCTAGTGTCAGCATAAATACAAAGCCATTCACAGCTTAAGATATATCTTTGTTCAGATAGCATTCAGTTTAACCACATAGCCAGAGCTATTCTTTCTCACAATCTATGTAGTGTACCATTCTATCCTTTCCCTATATCACAGATGAGTCTCCATCAATATCTATCAGCTTTTAGAAATATAATTTAGTGCATGACTTTTGGAAAAAAGAGAGATCACATACATTAATATAAAATAATGATGCTTTCCCATGATATAACACTTACGCTCTCAAATATGTAATAATAAATAACCTCCACAGCATTACATAATTTTATATTTTCTGATGTTGGGCAATATAGTACAGTACTATACTGTACCTAATTACAAAAATGCTGCGTAAAAATATAATTGGATAAACAGTATAGAATGATGTAGTGAAATGCCAAGTTAGGAATGGATTTTATAGGTCATTATGTTTTCCCACAAAGGCATTTTTAACCCTTAAACTGTGCAGCTATTTAACAATACAATATTACATCAAAGTATGTATGACTAAAAACAGTTAACATATCAAATGGGAAAATTGGAAATAGTGAATGAAGCTATGTAAAGATTATGTATAATAACATTTGATCAAGTCCTTACAGGTAGAACATCACATCTTGTAAAGTTTTCAATCATCTTAGGGTCTAAAAATAAGATGCTAAAAATAGTTTCTTCTTGACTTACAGTTCAACAAGTTATTCATCATGCAAAACAAGAAATATAATGAAACTACTCTACCTTCACATCTTGTGACACACGTGAACCAGTGTTTACGAACACGAGAAACTGAAACAAGCGACAACAAGAGCAGCACTCGGACCAAGAGAGGAAGCCGAATAAGACGGGGAGAATTTCATCGAAATGCCGACGAGGATATTAAGTCAAACATTAAGGAACTGGAAGCTAACATGATTGAAATAGTGAGTGAGAAGATGGAGGACATGGCAGACACACACGCTTTGCTGAACAAAAGAATTACAGCCTTAGAGGAGAAGCTGGATAAGGTTGTGAGTTTACTTCTAAAAAATGATGGTGATAATGCTCCTGCCGACAAGATTCCTCTCAGTGATGAAGGAACCTGAAAGTTGCATTGGTTTAGCACAATGCTATGGATTTAGATGCTAATGCAAATGTTGGTTTGGAGTCAAATTTGCAAGAGAAGAGGAATGAGATCAAGAGTGAGAATTTATGTATGTTAATATATATATAACTAAGCCTGAAAAGCATTTTGACCATAATGATGATTGATATGTGAAATTCATGAAATCCAGAACTTTCAAATATGTAAACAGAATATATGTATATATAAAAATGACGGATAACAATGATAGATTGATCAAAGGTTGTGGTTTCATGTTATGGAAGGGATTTGGTTGTGTAACAGATTTTCCTGCTGGATGCACATCATAACAAAGGCATATACACTGAGAGATCATGACTCAGTGTCTCAGTGCTGTGTATATATATATATATATATACTATAGGTAGAAGAAAACTAGATAGAGTGTGGCCTTCATGACAATGGTAGTTAATAGGCCATAAATCTAACACTAACACCCACCTGCCTAAGATGGTTTGAAGCAAACCTTTGGACCCTACCTTGGGTGATCCAGTTATAGGAAGGGAGGGAATTACTTGAGAAAAGTGCTAAGCCAATACGACTACAGTATGTGGCACTTGGAATAGGTCAGGATAAGTAGATCCAGCTATAAATGGTCTCAGCATGTGTTGGTGCAGAAGATTGTAAACCAGTTAATTAAAGGAATTTACAATCTAGGCATTTATTGAACCATATTTACAACCCAAAATTAATTCACAAATGGAAGCCAGATTGAAACACGACTCGTGATGAGGATTCTGATCCTAGTGAATAATGCAAAAAAAAAAAAATACAGTTCCAAATATCAGTTCACGACACTAACTTATTTCTCATACATTGAGTATCTTATTTTAAAAACATAAAATATTATTATCCTGTATGTAATTATAATATTATCTGATTACAGTGAAATCATATTAATTAAGCATTTGTACTTTTAATAAAACCATTAATTATGCATAATGTTCAGTTTCAGAATATCAAACCTCAGTTTCACGTCACTGTTCAATGAAGATAATGCTGTATAATTTACTTTGTGATCACGAACTGAAAATGAAACAGTATTACATAGGTTTCTCAACAGTTTTTGTATATTTTGTAGGAGATTGTTATTTGCCACTTTATTAAGTGTTCGTGTGTTTTGTATATACTGTACTGTAAATAGTTATTTTAGTGGAGCTCAATATATATATTGTATGTAATAGACTGTATTGTGATCTGCAAATACAATTATTGCATTTTCTTGCTATTTTTTATATGAAATGTTAAAAATTGGTTGATAAACAGAAAAATTCACACTGAATTTGAAAATTAGTTTTAATGAAAAAAATACCTTAAGCAGACAGCTCAAAAATGGTAGATCTATCATATCTATCATTAAAAAATACTTTTAAGTTGAAATAATTTAGATTATAATTTTGGTTGCGGTAAAAGACTGTCCTGTTTCATTAATATTGTGAAATACTGCACAAGTCAGTGATCAAACTGTAATAAAATGTTCATCCATTTATTATGAACATTGCAATATTTCTCAATCTATGGTAGAGAAATAGGTGTACAAACCTCATAAAATTTGACCTTACAATACCTGTGTTAGGCATTTTGTCGTCCTTCGATGAACAAGTCATGCCCTTATCCCAGCCCCTCGACTGACTTGTATAACATAAAGAACACTGAACCATAACAGGTTGCATCCCAAAAAACAGTACCAATTGTGAATTAAGAGTGTTTTCCAAATAGGTTATGGAAATGCATGATTTTTAGTCGAGTGAAAAACAAACTTTGCTTTTTGAGGGAGTTGCCGCTGATGTGGCACTAACTCAAGATATTACTGTGATATATTAAGGATTCTCACAGCATTCAGGCACACTTTGTGATAAAAACAGTGTAAAACAGTGTAATAAAATGCGATATTTAATAGTGTAGTAATTACCTAAAAAGGACCTAGTGTTGGTCCTTGTGTGCTTGTGACTGTGTGGTAAATGTTTATTGTGGAGTAATAAATTTAACAAGATTCTCTTATAAAGGAAAAAGAGATGATAGGAGAGAACAGTTTCTTAACATGTAATGCAGTCTTAATAATGGTGTCAGTGCTGCATTATACAATAATTCAATACTTCATGTAAAAATTATGTTCTTTTAAAGCAAAATACTGTATGTATAGTTAATTTTAAGTGCCCAATTTGAAAAAATGTGATCATACAGTTGTAAGAAGCAATTGGTATTTTACAAATTAAATCCATTATTCTGTAAACTTTACAAATTATGGTTTTATTACATAGTAAATAAAATATTATTATTTATTTATTAGTTGAGCATGGCCCCACCTTCTTTATTAATTAAAGGAAGGTCATTTACTGATGATGCTTATATCATTAAACTTCAAATATTATTGATCTCAAATTTAAACAAAGTACTTTCAGGTCAACCACATTGGCAATGGTTATCTTGAGGTTATCTTGAGATGATTTCGGGGTTTAGCGTCCCCATGGCTTGATCCTCGACCAGGACTCCTTTTTGTATTAAGAACAAGTACCTACGGGCTCACCATAGCACGTGCTACTTGGAGCTGTTTGTTCCAAGTAGCGAATCTTTAACAACAACAACAACATATGGATAAGGAAGCTGTGAAACAGACTCACTGTACAGCCATGGTTACTGACCCTTATCACATTACCTGCATGAACTACTTCATTACATATCTTCTTATATTCAGGTCTTTATACGCGTTTTCTTGTGCTTGTGGAGAGTTATCACATTTATACATAAACGTAAACTAAACTTAGAAAAGACCTATTGCATTTTCTTTGAAAACAGATCTTTGAAACAAATACACATTCAAATAGACAATGTTAACATTGATAGCAAAAATGAAGGAAGTCCCTTGGCCTATACATAGACAAAAGACTTAACTACTCACATTGAGCACACAGTAAACAAATCTCTAAAACTGTTGGTATA
>WNGS01162647.1:6923759-6955007 GCA_020271785.1 Procambarus virginalis
GTACAGTACCTGTAAATACAGTGCTTCCTCAAATATAACAATGGATTAAATCCACCCCTGGCTTTTCTCTCTGAAATAATGGATTTCTTGGAAATTTTTTTATTAAAAGGGGCGGGATGCAGTGAAACCTAGTTAATGGGGCTATCATATACAAGTAATTTCCATCAATCATAGATAGGTTTCCTTTTTTTGCCACATCTATAATATAGATAGTGCTGTATTTTATTAAGCTTGTACTTTGCTATAAATTGTACAAATGAGTTTGTGACAGTTTTTTCCTGAGGCATCTAGATTTTTACAGACCGTAAAGTCACAATACATGGCTGAAATTAGACACCCAACCCCACTCATCTGAAAATAAAAGACAGCAATGTTTTGGTCTGTTCTGTATTGTTATCAAGTCAGGTAATCTAGACCTACTGTAAGGGTGCGTCTATAGGCGGCGTGTATTCATTGTGCGAGCGAGGACTGATCTCCCCGTTCTCGAGCATTTTGACTGACTTTTCTTCTGATACATCATTATTTGCAAGTTTGAGACTGTTAAAAAAAAATGAGTATTCTGGGTACATCAGGGAAGGGGTAAAGGACTATGGCTCGTGACTAGTAAGGCACCAGCTGACAGAGGAATATGGCATTGGTACTAGTGCTGTTTCTGGCATTGAAAACAAAGGAATTCTCACATATGCAGACACTGAGTCACAATAACATGCCTGAAGATATGATGACCAAACCCCACACCAGAAGATGAAGAAAGGACAACGTTCCGGTCCGTCCTGGACCATTATAAAGTCGTATGTGATAATAGTTCAGGACGGACCAAAACATCGTCGTTTCTTTATCTTCTGGTCTGTGGTTGATCATTATTTGACCACATAGTTTGTGAATAAAATGGAGAGCAGACGAGAAAAGAAATGTCGTAGAAATATTTAAATCCAAGCACGAAGATTTGGATGATGTGGTTTACCGATGAATCACACCTTTATCAATGAGGGGGCCTGACAGCTGAGTGGACAGCGCTTCAGATTCGTAGTCCTGAGGTTCCAGGTTCGATCCCCGGTGGAGGCGGAAACAAATGGGCAGAGTTTCTTTCACACTGATGTCCCTGTTACCTAGCAGTAAATAGGTACCTGGGAGTTAGACAGCTGCTACAGGCTGCTTCCTGGGGATGTGTAACAAAAAGAGGCCTGGTCGAGGACCAGGCCGCAGGGACGCTAAGCCCTGAAATCATCTCAAGATAACCTCAAGAAATGCTTCATTGCAGCCTGGGGTTGGCTGGGCATGGCTGTTCGTGGTGCACAGTTAATGTATGTAGCTGAAGAATGGCAGTAACCAAGGGCATTGAGGACCTCAAGGCCAGTTCATAGTGACTTAAGAAGTTTAACAAACAGCATGACAGTACTGTAACCACAATTTGCTGCCACTGGGTTATCAACACCAGCCTCTCCTACAAAAAGTTAAATGAACAAATAGAAGAATTTTTTTTAATTATTTATCGGGACACTCATTATTTGTAATTTGTGTCTGAATATGCTGAAACATGTATATCATTTATCAGAAAAAAATATAAAAAATTGGTAGTAAGTAGCCAAAAAATAAAAAAAAATTAATATATAAATCAGGCCAACCTAGATTGGGTCTGTAACACTATGATTTTGATTTTTGAGGGAGCGCTGTACAGTACAGTGTTTGCAAATGATTGCTTTGTTGTCTGTATGATAAATGCTCTCCAGAAGAATCCGTCTTACACCCGAGGTGAATTGGGAATTAAGTAGATCCCCGAATATGATTGTTTAGGTACGTTTTAAATATTTACAGCTATTGTTATTCATTTTCTGGAAGGGGCTCCCTTAATAATTCCCCGAGCTTAAGAACTGGTACTGCCAAATTGCAGGAAATCACTCCAGGCCTCTGACCCACTCATGCCTACCAGAGGACAGAACCAGAATCTGACTCTCTGTGAGGCAAGGGGAGCTTGGAGATCAGAGATCAATCCAACACACAACAATCCTACCAGAAAGAATTCGTGTAACAAAACATATGAGAGCTTGAAGAAAATTAGAAAACCTGAGGTAAATAAGGCAAGTGATCGTTGTTGTTCGTGTAAAGACTAATGATGATGCACTCGATCACCACCAGATGGAGGCCCAGGTCACTCAGGGTCTTGGCTAGCCAGTCAACTACCTCATTCACCTGGTCATTTGTTGAACACTCACCTCTGACTTGGGCCATACTCTGCTTCATGCTTGCAGATAAGTGCTGGTTTTTCCTGGAATTATTGATTCAACAAGGTTATTTCTTTGTTATTGTTTCCTTTTTACTTCAGGGTTGTTTTTTTATGCTGTCAACATTGTATTTCACTCTGTAGGCCAGGATTGTCTTCCCTGGTAGTTGACTTCCATTTCCCTTGCCCCACCCAGGATACATGCTGTGTGAGGGTTGCCATCTCTTCAGTCATCTCCCTTCTGGGAATTGTTCTTCATTATGAGGTCTATTGATGGGGAGTGTAGTACAGAAAGTAGCAGCATTTTCTGAGGGTGTGTTTGGGTTGCGCAAGTAATTGTACCTGTGGCATTGTACTCTTGCTGGATGCTCATGTTTGGGGCTTGGTGTTTGCTTATCCGAGACACTTCTCTAGTACTGTACCTGGTTTCCTGCCTGTATGAGTGTCGGTCTTGGTAGCTGATGTTCCTCAATTATTTTTTTACACTTGCCATTTTAAATTTTTCTGAATGTGATTCATTGTTTTTTTAATGTCAATGGGCATTCCTATAGCCTCCATCATTCAACCTGTTGAATGATGGAGTTCATCATTCAACAGAATGATGAAATTTTTCACCTTTGGTTATGTGTCATATGTCAGTGCTGGACTTCTATTATTGACTGAACCACCAGCTTTGGCAGCAGCTTATCAGGCTATGGCTGCTTTGTGAGTCTGTGTAGCACCTGTCTGCAGCAAATGGCAGTACTTAATAAGCGTCTTACCTAGGAAAATTGTGTAACATTTGTGTTGGCTTCCCCTATCACGTCTGCTTCATCTCTAGTAGCTGGTCTGCTGGGCTTCTCAGCCTCTGCCTTTAGTTTGGGACCTTGACTAGCAGTGGCCTGAGAACTCGTAGGCACCGAGAGGTATGGGCCTGGTAGAGAAAGCTTCAAGGGTTGCTCTCCTCTTGGTATTTGCTTCTTTTGTATGGTAAAAAAGGAATCTGATAAACTTTCATATTTCTGTAATAATATTGAAATGTAATATTTACATTTAGAATGGTGAGCCAACATTAATAAATATTGTATGAACTTAAAGCCTCACACACCACAAGGAGGCTAAGCTCACTAGCAGTGGCCTGAGAACTCGTAGGCACCGAGAGGTATGGGGCTGGTAGAGGAAGCTTCAAGGGTTGCCCTCCTCTTGGTATTTGCTTCTTTGTATGGTAAAAAAGGAATCTGATAAACTTTCATATTTCTATAATGATATTGAAATGTAATATTTACATTTAGAATGGTGAGCCAACATTAATAAATATTGTATGAACTTAAAGCCTCGCACACCACAAGGGAGGCTAAGCTCTGTCTACTTATGGTTCCCAGCTAGCGAACATATGATTCATGCAATTTAACACACATGATGTACTGATGTTACTGTATTTTTCTCAAATTTTAATTGATATATATTCGTAGGTAGGTTTTCTGTTGAGTTTGCATTGGCATTTTTCATTATAGGTGGTGTGCATGCGTATTAAAGACAAGATGAGTTCGTGCGTGAGTGAATGGCAGGATGTGTACATGTGTAATTACCTAAGTGTAGTTACCTAAATGTAGTTACAGGATAAGCTATGCTCGTGATGTCCCTTCTTCCCAGTACTCTGTCATATAACGCTTTGAAACTATTGACGTTTTTGGTTTCCACCACTTTCTCACTTAACTTGTTCCAGCTATCTACCAATCTGTTTGCAAAAGGCATTTTTCTAATTATTTTTCAGCAACATTGTTTCCTTTGTTTGAACCTATGTCCTCTTGGTCTTAAAGTTGGTTTTCATAAATTCTTCTTAAAGTTTTGACAATTCCTGTTACTATTTTGTACATAGTGATCATATTAGCCCCTTTTTCTTCCATCTTCTAGCTTGGGTATATTTAACCCCTTTAACCTTTCCTTGTAGCTCTTCTTTTTCAGTTCTGAAATCCATTTAGTTGCATATCGTTGCACCTTTTCATGTTTATGATATGCTTCTTGAGATATGAGCACAATAATCTGCTGCATGTTCCAACTTTGATCTCACAAAGGAGGTCGTGAACAACTTATTTAATATTTCATTATCTGTGTATTTAAAAGCGATTCTAATGTTGGAGAGCGTAGTATATACACTCTTCGCACAATGTTCTTTATGTGATCCTCAGGGAATAGTTTTTTTAAATCCAAAACCACTCCTAGCTCTTTTTCCTTATCAGAATTCTGTAAAGCTTTTTCACATAATTTGTAGGTTATGTGTTGCCTATTTTCTCCTATTCCACATTCCCTAATGTTGCATCTATTCACATTAAATTTCATTTGCCAAGTGTTGCTCCATACACTTTTTATCCAGGACTTCTTGAAGTGCATGACAGTTATCCAAGTTTCTTATCTTTCCTAGTAGCTTGACATCATCAGCAAAACATGTTCATGTAGTTCTGTATTCCTTCTGGTAGATCATTCATAAAGGCAATGAACATTACTGATGTTGGAACTGAACCTTGTGGTTCTCCAGTCTGATAAATTGCCTTTGATTATTGCCTTAATTTTCTGTCAGGAAACTTATCATCCAAGTCAAGTCTCCATCACTCCTCCAGATAGCTCCAGTTTCCAGAACAAACAACCTCTTATACAGGACTCTGTCGATATTTTTTTTTTTTTTTTTTTAGGTCCAGATAAATGTAGTCAACCCAACCATCTAAATGGAGTACTGAGCTCAAATGTATATTCTTTCAGAACCCAAAGTGAAACTTCATCTGGGCTTTGTTCCTAATTAGCTCCTTGAGCATTTTTTCCCACTTCATCTCGAAACACCTTTTTGTATTTTATTATTGTCTGAAGTTCCTATGGTGTCTGGTTCTCTGAAAACTTCACCAGAAAGACAGGATGTGTAAATGTGTAAGTACTTAAGTGTAGTTACAGGATGAGAGCTACACTCATGATGTTTCATCTTCCCAGTACTCTGTCATACAAGGCTTTAAAACTACAGTACTGTCACTACTTTCAACTTCTTTCACACATTGTGTGAAAACTTTCACATTGTGTGAAAGTCATGATAAGTTCATGTGTATGAAAGGCAGGATTAGTACATGTATGTGAAAGATATGATTAATGTGATGTAAAAAGTAGGGCAGATGGATTGATATTTGTGCAGCCCATCCTCTCGAGACTTCCAACATCACTAAATGATGTACTAAATTGCCCAAACCTAACAGAGATACCACGAATAGAAAACAGGACATCATGTCAATTTTGGGAGCGTCTTTGATTTGTAGTACATAAGTTTTTGGCTTTAGGGGATTTATATATTATAATATTATGTACTATTCGAGAGGATGGGTTGGTGTATATGAAAGTGGCATAGGAAGTTTTCAGACTAGAAATTCTGGACTAAATGATTAACATGAATAAATTCTGGACTAAACATTATCTCATTTGAGCTTTGTCACAAGTGCCTATCGGAAACTTCTACCCAGTGGGCATCGTTGGTAGCTTTCAATCAACGGTGCCCACTGGGTACAGTTCATTATCTGTATACGCAGTATTCCTCCGTCTTACATGCCTTGTTTATTGTGCAAGCTTTCATTGGCCGAGTCATGGATTGGTTTTACCATCATGCAAAATTGGTTAAGTTTAATTTGTTCTTGTTGGAGTGTATCTTGAGGTTATCTTGAGATGATTTCGGGGCTTTTAGTGTCCCCGCGGCCCGGTCCTCGACCAGGCCTCCACCCCCAGGAAGCAGCCCGTGACAGCTGACTAACACCCAGGTACCTATTTTACTGCTAGGTAACAGGGGCATAGGGTGAAAGAAACTCTGCCCATCGTTTCTCGCCGGCGCCTGGGATCGAACCTAGGACCACAGGATCACAAGTCCAGCTGACCGCTGTCCGCTCGGCCAACCGGCTCCCTAAAGGAGCCGGTGTAGAAGGAAGTTACAAATTTGGTAGTTACAATATTTTTGGATGTGACTATATACCAGCATTTATAAATGCACAAAATCTTGTTTATGATTAGCATAAAATAAGGCTTATGTTCTTACACTTGTAGTGTGCTTGACTTTTACCTATGCATATTTTCTAATTATTTTTCACATGTATAATATGTACATATACGGTACAGTAATTTTATTATCTTTATATACAAAATATTTAATTTTGATATATTGTATTTTAATTAAAGATAGAGTAGAACTTTTAAGATTCCTTATATGCTATTTATCTTAAATGTAAAACGGTGAGTTGCTAATAGAGTAATGTATAATGTTTATCAACAGCGGTCCAAATGGCAACAGCAACGAAGGCGACCAATGGGGCCGTGATACATTCTGATGCTCGATTTGCATCTCTGAATTCTATGACGGATCCTCTTCACTTGTGGCCAGGAGTATGTTTTAACTTTGTTTCACATACAGTGGATGAATGATACTTTCCCCTGTTGTACAATATTTACATTTGATAACTAGTATGTCTTATAGTCCTTGTTTTATGCATTGTATACTTTAATACTGTACAGTACTGTACAGTACAATTTATCATAGACATGTACATTACTAGTTTTTATATCTGACATTTAATTTTTGCATTTCTGCTTTATTTCTACTTTATTAGAATTTTCATGGACATTTTTAACCTACAAAGTGCATTTTTACACTTGTACTAACGCCATAACTACGGCAGGTCGAGAGCCGCGTGGAACCGTATGAAGTGGTAGAACTATACTATGGAAGCAGTACAGCATCCCCAGCTACGCATGCATCTCAACTTTCCCCCAGATCAGCAGGAACCTCTTCTCCGGAGGTCATGCAGGTAGTGGAACTTGTGTGTTTTCTTTTGTGGTCTTAAGTATTGTAAGCAATTTCTGGGGGTGTCCTGTGTCACTCACTGAAGTATTTATCTTGAAACTAGTGAGAGCTCATTCGCCCAACCTTCCCTACTCATTTGTGTACTCACCTAATTGTGCTTGCGGGGTTGAGCTTTGGCTCTTTGGTCCCGCCTCTCAACTGTCAATCAACAGGTGTACAGATTCCTGAGCCTACTGGGCTCTATCATATCTACACTTGAAACTGTGTATGGAGTCAGCCTCCACCACATCACTGCCTAATGCATTCCATTTATTAACTACTCTGACACTGAAAAAATTCTTTCTAACGTCTCTGTGGCTCATCTGGGTACTAAGTTTCCACCTGTGTCCCCTTGTTCGTGTCCCACCCGTGGTGAAGAGTTTGTCTTTGTCCGCCCTGTCAATTCCCCTGAGAATTTTGTAGGTGGTTATCATGTCTCCCCTTACTCTTCTGTTTTCCAGGGATGTGAGGTTCAGCTCCTTTAGCCTTTCCTCGTAGCTCAATCCTCTCAGTTCCGGGACGAGCCTGGTGGCATACCGCTGAATCTTCTGTGTGGAGGGGTGGGGAAGTGGCTCACCGCCTTCTAGGGTCTGAGATGTCCGTTCTTTCGCTGATGTAGTGGTTCCTTGGGTTACCTTTCTTCGATGTAGGCTTACATGTAAAGTTGGTTCAGCCAAGGCTTGGTTGATTCAGCCAAGTGGTGTGATGTTTGCCCTTGGTGGCTTTTCCTGTACCCTAACTTGTTCCAACTGTCTAATGTAACCGTTACATGTAAAGTTGGTTCAGCCAAGGCTTGGTTGGTTCAGCCAAGGCTTGGTTGATTCAGCCAAGGCTTGGTTGATTCAGCCAAGTGGTGTGATGTTTGCCCTTGGTGGCTGGCACCCTGTGGTGTAGCACAAGCCTGGCTTAGAGCTGCATGTGCTTAGGGTCACCTTCCCTCCTGTCCTCTACTGGTCAACTGTAAAACCCTGGTTGGGCTCCAGTTTTGGGCCTCCAGAACCTCCCAGTGAATTCAGTAAAGTTCCGAGTTGGTCTACTTTCGTACAATCATGGCTGAGTCTGTTAGGGCAGGTGTCTGGGATTCACCAGAATGCAAGTTTGAGTCACTCCATTGCCTCAAAATGATTTTCATTGATAAACAGTATCACGCCATTGTGATTTCTTTCTTTACATGTGAGAGATTACAAATCACATGGAATCAAATATCTACATAACCCTGGACAACACGGGTTCAGAACAAGGTGCTCCTGCCTCTCACAGCTGCTAGATCACTATGTCATAGCCTTAGGTGCCATGGAAGACAAGCAAAATACAGATGTAATATACACAGACTTTGCAAAAGCTTTCAACAAATGTAACCATGGTGTTATTGTGCACAAAATGCATGTAAAAGGAATTACTGGCAAAGTAGGGAGATGGATTTTCAACTTCCTAATGAACAGAACACAGAGTGTAATAGTCAACACAGTAAAATCCGGATCATCTACTATGAAAAGGTACCAAGGTACTATACTTGCTCCGGTACTTTTTCTCATCCTAATACTGTATCAGACATAAAACAAGGATACAAAGTACAGGACTGTATCATCATTTGCAATGACACATGGATTTTCTTGCGATTAGACAATATAGAGGACACGGCAAACCTCCAATCGGATGTAAATCTGGTTCAATGGGCCACAAATGTTAATATTAAATATATGATGTTTAATGAAAATAAGTTCTATCTCCTGCACTAGGGAACAATGAAAATTTAGAAACGGAATCAAATCACACTATAGGACGAAAAAGCAATGTAAAGGATCTAGTGTTAAAAAAAAAAAAAAAAAAAAAGGACTTGTGCCAGAAGACCTTACCTTTATATAACACCATAAAGTAGTTGTCACGACTGCAAGAAAAATTACAGGTTGGATAACAAGGACCTTCCAAACAAGGGATGCCATACCAATGATGATACTTTTAAGACACTGGTGCTCTCTAGGGTGGAATATTGTTGCATTCTAACAATAATATTTCTCCGGCTCCAACAGAGTCGGAGAAATTGCTGACTTAGAGAGAATGCAAAGATTCTTTACTGCTAGAATTCATTCTAGAAGTTATCTTAATTATTGGGACCGATTAAAAGTTCTAAATCTCTATTCTCTAGAGTGCAGGCGAGAGAGATACATAATAATCTAAACTGGAAGATATTAGAGGGACTGGTTCCAAATCTGAACAAAGAAATAACATCAAATGAGACCAGTAGGCATGGCAGGATGTATAAAATACCCCCGTTGAAAAGCAGAGGTAATATAAGTACTGTATGCTGAAGGAGAACTCGATCAACAAGACTTTTCAATACTCTCCCGCTACACGTTAGCAGCATAACTGGCCGACCCCCTCAGAGTGTTCAGGAGAGAACTTGACAAACACCTCCAAAGAATAACACCTGATCAACCAGGCTGTGATTCAAACATCAGGCTACGAGCAGCCACATCCAACAGTGGTTGACTAGACTACCAACCAGGAGGCCTGGTCGGGGACCAGTCCCCAGGCCCCAGAGCTGCTGTTGATCCCCGGAAGCTACACAAGGTTATATAATTTATTATATATATATAAATTTTTAATTTTGATAATTTTTGGTTGCAAAGAAAAGGAGATAACATCTAGGTCAGAAAGAGCTTTAGAAGAAGCGAAAGTAGTAGATAAAATTGTTGGCCTCATAGAAGGTCTTACTACCATAGAGAATGTGTGCGACTACAGGAGAATAGGCAGATACGTAAAAAGGAAAGATCGACCTTTGAGGATCACCCTAAATGGTGCCAAGCAGAAGGAAGAAGTACTAAGGAATGCCAGAAAATTACAAAGTGATGAGGATGGGAAAGTGTGGTCGTTAAGACGAGATCTTTCAAAAGAAGACAGAGAGAAGCTGAAACTGAACCTCGCCGAGGCAAAACGTTTAAATGAGAGCAGGAATGAAGAAGAAATCAATTCTTTTTTCTACAAAGTGATAGGGGTAGGCAGACCAGTAAAGTGCCTACTGGTCTGCATAAAGGCAAACCAACAAAATCAATAGAGAGAGGGGGAGTGAAGAATAAGGAGAGGGGGAACAAGTTTCTGAAGATTGCATACACCAACATAGATGGAGTGAGGTTGAAGATACTGGAGTTAAGTGATGTAATACAGCTGCAGACACCAGACATTGTTGCACTCACAGAGACAAAACTTGAAGATGTTATTTTAAATGAGGTCATATTCCCAAGGGACTACTCAATTTGGAGACGGGACTGAAAAATTAGGAAAGGCGGTGGCGTTGCTGTGCTGGTGAAAGAACACCTAAAGGTGAAAGAAATAATGACTGCCAATCCACAAGAAGTTGACATAATAGCACTAGAGATCTGCCATGAGGATGATAAACTAATGATCATAAATGCATATAGTCTACCGCCAAGCAGCACATGGTCAAAGGAGGAGCTAGATAGTAAACGCGAAGGTCTTATAACAATAATGAGAGAGATTATAGCGAGAGCGAAATCCACAGACTGGGAAGCATATGAAGCTAAAACAGAAGATTTTTGGACCTGTAGATTTGTAGACCTCATCCTGGAAACATTCTTGTATCAACATGTTAAACAAGCTACAAGGATTACATACAGACAAATGTAAAACAGAACCAGGTCTATTCTATAAATTCATAAACAACAAATTGCAGGTAAAGGATAATATTCAGAGGTTGAAAATGGGAAATAGATTCACAAAAAATGAAAAGGAAATGTGTGAAACACTAAACGAAAAGTTCCAAAGTGTGTTTGTACAAAATTAAATCTTTAGGGAACCAGACACAATAAGAATTCCAGGGAACAACATAGAGCACATAGAGGTGTCTAGAGATGAAGTGGAAAAAATGCTCAAGGAGCTAAGTAAGAACAAAGCAGTTGGTCCAGATGGAGTTTCACCATGGGTTCTGAGACAATGTGCACCTGAGCTCAGCATTCCACTTCAACTGATTTTTCAGGCATCCCTGTGTACAAGAGTTGTGGCTAATGTGTGGAAAAAGGCTAACATAGTTCCAATCTACAAAAGTGGAAGCAGGGAAGACCCCCTTAATTATAGACTTGTATCATTGACAAGTGTAATAGTCAATATATTGGAAAAAATAATTAAAACTAAATGGGTAGAACACCTGGAGGAAAACGATATAATATCAGACAGACAGTATGGTTTTCGATCTGGAAGATCCTGTGTAATGAACTTGCTCAGTTTTTATGATCGAGCCACAGAGATTTTACAAGAAAGAGATGGTTGGGTTGACTGCATCTATCTGGACCTAAAAAAGGCTTTCGACAGAGTTCCCCATAAGAGGTTGTTCTGGAAACTGGAACATATTGGAGGAGTGACAGGTAAGCTACTAACATGGATGAAAAATTTCCTGACAGAAAAATGAGGGCTGTAATCAGAGGCAAGATATCGGATTGGAGGAATGTTACAAGTAGAGTACCACAGGGTTCAGTTCTTGCACCGGTGATGTTCATTGTCTACATAAATGATCTACCAGATGGAATACAGAATTATATGAACAGGTTTGCTGATGATGCTAAGATAATAGGGAAGATAAGAAACCTAGATGATTGTCATGCCCCTTCAAGAAGACCTGGACAAAATAAGTATATGGAGCATCACTTGGCAAATGGAATTTAATGTGAATAAATGCCATGTTATGGAATGTGGAATTGGAGAACATAGACCCCACACAACCTATAAATTATGT
This sequence comes from Procambarus virginalis, assembly GCA_020271785.1. NCBI lineage: Eukaryota > Metazoa > Arthropoda > Malacostraca > Decapoda > Cambaridae > Procambarus > Procambarus virginalis. The sequence continues at coordinate 6,935,568 of WNGS01162647.1, forward strand.
GAGAAATTTTTAAAGAATTCTGACAAAGAAAGGGATCTAGGGGTGGTTCTAGATAGAAAACTGTCACCTGAGGACCACATTAAAAACATTGTGCGAGGAGCCTATGCTACACTTTCTAACCTCAGAATTGCTTTTAAATACATGGATGGAGAAATACTAAAGAAATTGTTCACGACTTTTATTAGACCAAAGCTGGAATATGCAGCGGTTGTGTGGTGCCCATATCTTAAGAAGCACATCAGCAAACTGGAAAAGGTGCAACAACATGCCACTAAGTGGCTCCCAGAACTGAAGGACAAGAGCTACGAGGAGAGGTTAGAGGCATTAAACATGCAAAAACTAGAAGATAGAAGAAAAAGAGGTGATATGATCACTACATTCAAAATAGTAACAGGAATCGATAAAATTGATAGGGAAGAATTCCTGAGACCCAGAACTTCAAGAACAAAAGGTTCTTGAAGTTCCGATTTAAACTAACAAAACAAAGCTGCCAGAGAAATATACAAAAATTCACTTTTGTACATAGAGTGGTAGACGTTTGGAACAATTTAAGTGAGAAGGTGGTGGAGGCCAAAACCGTTGGTAATTTCAAAGCATTATATGACAAAGAGTGCTGGGAAGACGGGACACCACGAGCATAGCTCTCATCCTGTAACTACACTTAGGTAATTACAAGGTATGTGTGGTTAAGTGCATATTACATAGTTAATTTACAAGCCTGCTGTGATTTTTAATTTGTGTATATGTTAATGATTAATTCTAAATATGAAAATATTTTCTTCATGAGAACTATAATAATGAAAAAGACCACAAACCAATGTAGAAGGAAAAAAAGACAAATTAATTTGCAAATAAGGCACACACAATTCCTCGGTTTTCACCCATAGTTATAAATCCACGGAACTGCCTCTTGGGCTGGACAATAGAGCGACAATCTCGCTTTCTACAGGTCGGTGTTCAATCTCCAACCTTTTAAGTGGTTGGGCACCATTCTCAAATCCGTCCCATTCCAAATCCGTATCCTGACCCCTTCCAAGTGCTATATAGACGTAATGGCTTAGCCCTTTTTCCTTACCCACCGAAGCTGTAAATGCCAGGACATTACTTACTGCAGTTCAAAATCCAGTTTGAAAAGATCCTTAGGAAAAATAGGTGGGGGTGGGGGGGCATTTAACAAACCACCGGCTTCTTGTCTCCGTCAAGTCCACTAGATAGACGATGGCCCTCGGGTAAATTTGGTTGTATTTATGATGATATTTCATGTATTAGGAACACTTGTACCACTGTTATAAACACTTAGGAATCACAAAATGAAGATGCAGAAATGTCTTTAATTTAGGTACTGTATTGAGCTGTGCTTTTGATTGTCAAAAACTTGGATACCTGGTTGATACCTGGTTGATGGGGTTCTGGGAGTTCTTCTACTCCCCAAGCCCGGCCCGAGGCCAGGCTCGACTTGTGAGAGTTTGGTCCACCAGGCTGTTACTTGGAGCGGCCCACAGGCCCACATACCCACCACAGCCCGGCTGGTCCGGAACTTCTCTTAGAAAGAGAAGCTAGCACCAAACTCCTTTACCATCCTCAGTCATGATTACTGTTCTCCAACAGCTCGTTTAGCCTGACACTCTTGCAAGAATTCTTCTTTTCTTCTTGCAAATAATAGAATATTTAAAGGAAAATGGATGCAATTCCACGAGTACCAAGAAGTCACGTTGGCTAGCATGGAGAGTGATCACTCGATTGGGACATGTACAGTGCCTTAAGCTCCCTGTCCATGGAGGACAGACGAAAATGTATATATGCTGGTTAGCATTGTAAATGTGTGGCCACGTCTGTGGTAGAAAATAATAATAAAAAAAAAAGTGCCTTAAGCATTGGGCCACCCGTAGACAAAATCTATATACAAGCTATATTTTATGATTTATAGTATCTATACAGCAAAATATAAACAATATATATCCAATTTTTTAAATATTTGCTAATTAAATTAAGAATAGTTGAAATTATGAGAAAGCTTGATCTAATATTATACAATATTTTCTGAACACTAAGAGTCTGGTTTGGTGTCTTAGATATCTTAAGCAATACAGACTTCATTCATGTTTTAGAGACCCTAGAATCTGGAAAGAAGGGAGTTAGAAGAATAAGGGAAGGAAGGGTAGCCAGGATCCTCTTCTGCGTGAACAGTGTCATGTTTGTGACGCATGTGGTGAAGTATTCTTTCTAAAGCTGAACTCATTCGTCAGGGGGAGCCGGTCGGCCGAGCGGACAGCACGCTGGACTTGTGATCCTGCGGTCCCAGGGTCGATCCTGGGCGCCGGCGAGAAACAATGGCAGAGTTTCTTTCACCCTATGNTTGATGCAGTTGCTTGCAGCCCAATATGAATCCAGCCTGTTAATAAGGTATCCTTAAAGATGCTTGTCTATTTCTCTTTTAACACTGCGTGAGGTCGGTCAGTTATGCCTTATGTGTAGTGGAAGCGTGTGAACAGTCTCGGGCCTCTGATGTTGATAGTTCTCTCTTGAACACTGTGAGGGGTCGGCCAGTTATGTCCCTTATGTGTAGTGGGAGCGTGTTGAACAGTCTCGGGCCTCTGATGTTGATAGTTCTCTCTTGAACACTGTGAGGGGTCGGCCAGTTATGCCCCTTGTGTAGTGGGAGCGTGTTGAACAGTCTCGGGCCTCTGATGTTGATAGTTCTCTCTTGAACACGGTGGGGTCGCCAGTTATGCCCTTATGTGTAGTGGAAGCGTGTTGAACAGTTTCGGGCCTCTGATGTTGATAGTTCTCTCTTGAACACTGTGAGGGGTCGGCCAGTTATGTCCCTTATGTGTAGTGGGAGCGTGTTGAACAGTCTCGGGCCTCTGATGTTGATGGTTCTCTCTTGAAACTGTGAGGGGTCGGTCAGTTATGCCCTTATGTGTAGTGAAGCGTGTTGAACAGTCTCGGGCCTCTGATGTTGATAGTTCTCTCTTGAACACTGTGAAGGGTCGGTCAGTTATGTCCCTTATGTGTAGTGGAAGCGTGTTGAACAGTCTCTGGCCTCTGATGTTGATAGAGTTCTCTCTTGAACACTGTGAGGGGTCGGCCAGTTATGTCCCTTATGTGTAGTGGAAGCGTGTTGAACAGTCTCGGGCCTCTGATGTTGATAGTTCTCTCTTGAACACTGTGAGGGTCGGTCAGTATGTCCCTATGTGTTGTGGAAGCGTGTTGAACAGTCTTGAGCCTTTATGTGGATTGAGTTCTCTCAGTGTACCTATTTCACCTCTGCTTTTCAGTGGGACTGTTTTGCACATCTGCCATGCCTTCTGGTCTCATGTGGTGTTATTTCTGTGTGCAGATTTAGAACCAGTCCTTCTAATATTTTCCTAGTATAAATTATTATGTCTCTCTCCCGCCTGCACTCTACGGAATATAGATTTAAAATTTTTAGGTGGTCGCAATAATCATGTGGTGTTATTTCTGTGTGCAGATTTAGAACCAGTCCTTCTAATATTTTCCAAGTATAAATTATTATGTCTCTCTCCCGCCTGCACTCTACGGAATATAGATTTAAAATTTTTAGGTGGTCGCAATAATTTAAATATTTTATTGAGTAAATTCTAGCATAAAAGGTCTTTGCATAATCTCCAGGTCAGCAATTTCTCCAGCTTTGAATGGGGTTGTTAGTGTGCAACAGTATTCTACTCCAGAGAGCACTAATGTCTTTAAAAATATCATCAGTGTCTTGGCATCTCTTGTTTGGAAGAGTCTTGTTTTCCAACCTGTCATTTTTCATGCAGTTGATAGCAACTTTGTTAGTCTTCTTTAAAAGTAAAGTCTTCTGATATTATTACTCCTAAATGTTTGTACATTGCTTTTTCTTTAAATAATGTTGTTTGACTGTGTTTTATATGTGGTTTCTGCTTTGATGTTTTTGTTTTTTCCCATAGCGCAATAATTAGAACTTATCCTCATTAAACATTATGTTATTTTCTATGGCCCATTGAAAGACTTTATAACATTTGATCGGAGGTTTGCTGTATCCTCTATATTGCATATTTTCATGAAAATTCTAGTGTCATCTGCAAATTATATATTACTATACTGTAGTTTGTGTCCTTGTCTATGTCCAATCTGAGGATGAGAAAAAGTACTGGAGCAAGCACTTGAGGGATTGAGCTTTTGATGGTGGATGATCCAGATTTTTGCTTTTGCAAAATCTGTGTATATTATATCAGCTTTTTGTTTGTCTTCCTTGGCATCTAAGGCCATATAATGGTCTAGCAATTGTGAGAGGCGGGAGTGCCTTATTCTATATCCATGTGGCCCAGGGCTATGTAAACACTGTGATTCCATGTATTTTGTGATCTTGCTTTTGAACACACTTTCAAAGATTTTTATGATGTGGGATATTGAAGTTTAAGTACGTTTATTGAGACAATAAGATACATCTCAAATGGATAGACTAGCTTAGGCTATTTTTACCCTCCATGTGCGATATTAGAGATATTGGTCTATAATTTTTTATATCTGCCTTACTACCTCCTTTGTGTAGTGGTGCAATCTCCGCTGTTTTAAGTACTGTATGTCGGGGATAACAACAGTATCTAACCTTCGTCTCTAAAAGATGTTTAGGACTTGTAATAGTTTTTTTTTATTCGTGATGAATATTGAATTTCAGGAGCCTGGGCCTTGTGCAGAGTTCATGGGAATGCTGACTATGGGTACTTCAAAGTTGAGTGGGGTTACTCATCTGATATTGTATATGGTTTGATGGTAATGTCACATTCATAAAAAATTTGTTTGGATCATTGATCTTCAATTTATTCAGGGGTTTACTGAAAACAGAATCGCATTGTAGCCTAAGGTCTTTCACTCATTTCTTTGTTGCAATCTGTGAAAGTTCTATCACCCTTGTGCAAGGTCCCATTCCAAGATGTAGTTTTGTTTTAGATTTTGCATAGGAGAAAAAGTATTTTGGATTCTTCTCTATTTCACTTGTAACATATACAATTTTGGGTGAAACCCTTCAAAAAGTATGGTGGTTTTAGAAGTTTACTTAACATAGGTTACAGCATTCATATGTTAAAAATGGTATGACGTGTCATGATAGGATGAGATAGATGCTTGTTACATGCTGCTGGTGGAGTAAGGTAGGATGTAGTGCTGACGGTGCCCGGAGATGGAGAGCTTAAGCGAGGGCTGGAGCAAAGGGCTTGAGCAAAGCTGGGGGGTAGAGAACTCATAGGAGGGCGAAAGCAGAGACCTCGAACGAGGGTGGGATCTGAGAACCCAGATAGGGGTGAGAGCGGGTAGTTCGAATGCGCCTGGGAGTGGCTGTCTGGTCTGTAGCTAGTTTCTACGTGAGAACTGGAACTCGTCTCATCGTGTGTTACATCATATGTTGAAGAATATTGGTCCTGTTGGAGAAGATCCATGGCATATCCAGAGCATCTCTTGCTGAATCCCTAGTGGAGTTAAGACTGATGATATTCATTGATGGATTAAGATTAAACCAGCAAATAGTAGAACCAATTAGAAAACGCCCTAGATCTTATTTTTTTACAAACAATGATGAACTGATTAAGAGACGATAATTACAAACTAATTGTTACTCAGATCACAAACTAACTGAAGTTCAGATATGCATGTGCAATAGACCTGAGTCAGTCTCAAATCCAAGAGGAGGAGAATTCAGCAAATTAAATTTTAATGTATCTTATTGTCTCAACAAACGTACTCGAACTTGAATATCCCACATCATAAATAGCAGTTCCTGTGGTGTAGTGGTTAAGACACTCGCCTGGCATTTCACGAGCACTTTGTCTTGGGTTCGTATCCTGGCCGGGGAGAATTTACTGGATGTCAATCCTTAACTGTACCCTCTGTTTACCAAGCAGTAAAATGGGTACCTGTTTGTTAAACGATTTGGCGGGGTCGTATTCCGGGGAACATATGATTAAGGACTTCCCCTAAATGCTACGCGTGCTAGTGGCTGTACAAGAATGTAAGAGCTCTTGTATATATAAATATAAATAAACCAAGACCTCTCAAAAACATGCTGGGAAAGACAACTAGATAATGCAAACTTAAACCAGTGGTTTGAGAAAATAGGCACAGTAGCACTAGAAATACAGTACTGTATGTGCATGTCACATACCACTAATGAGAAAAAGATGCAAACTGGAATGAGAAAGGCGTTTCCTCTACAGGCGAGGCAAGCCAATCACAGGCCATCTCAAATCCCCCACTCTATCCCAAGACTGACAAGGAAGGCTATGTAGAGAAATAAAAAAAGATCTAACAAAAGTTGCAAGAATCATGTAAAATGTAGTAGAGGCAAAGAGAGCAAAATGCTGCAAGTGTGCAGTATACCACATTAATTATTTCTAATAAGCCAGCTGCTTATCACCATAATCACTGACACTTGCAATCAAATTCACAATTAATATCATTTGTAATTACATTAATTAATACTGTACAAGTTCCCCAGTGTTTTCATGAATCACTTAAGAAAGCCAAAAGTAACTAGCGAGTTTCCCATTAGGCCAAATGATGATCAACTTGCCAGATAAGGAAGCAAACTTAGTCTCCGTGGTGCAGTGGTAAGACACTCGCCTGGCGTTCCACGAGCACTTTGTCATGGGTTTGTATCCTGGCCGGGGAGGATTTACTGGGCGCAAATCCTTAACTGTAGCCTCTGTTTAACTCAACAGTAAAATGTGTACTTGGTTGTAAAAATGATTCTTTGTGGCGGGGATCGTATTCCAGGGACCTGCCCGAAACGCTACGCGTTCTAGTGGCTGTACAAGAATGTAACAACTCTTGTATATATCTCAAAAGCAAAAAAAACTGTGTCCAACCCAAGGTCAGATGAAGAGTTGATAGAAGCTGATGAGGAATGTAGCATCATCACTTATGGGCTACTCATTCCCGAGCCACTTCTTGGGTGACTTAAGGCAAATCCATCACACATCTACAATTGGTGATCTGTACTCTCCTAATTGTGCTTGCGGGGGTTGAGCTTTGGCTCTTTGGTCCCACCTCTTAACCGTCAATCAACTGGTGTACAGATTCCTAAGATTCCACACATATTCTATGTGAAACTGTTTGTGTAAACTACTTGCTGGGATTCTTTCTGGTATAACTGTATTTACCCCATTTGTCCATTGTCCTCTGCAATCATGCAAAGTTTGGTCCAGTTCTGTTCAACAAGGTTAAAATGCATACCAAACAAACACACTTAAATTTATTTACACAAGTAAAAATCTATTTGCATCTCCTAGTGTCACTAGCTGATCAAGATTGTATATAACTTGCTTAGCTAAAAGAATTTTAGGGTTAAGGCCATGAGCCCATTATGTGCCTTTGTAACCTTTTTCACTACCACCCACAGGATAGGTATGGGGTGCATAATAAGCTAAAGTAAACTAACTTATTAGTGCACCAAATAAAGAAATATTTTCATTTTTATTAAACAAAAAAGTTTCCTTTTAGTTGCATCAGCTAAATATATGAAAGTCACTCAGATGTTTAACCTCGTTTAAACAAAAACAACAATTTTGTTTGTTTCAGTGGCATTATCAAAATTGCAGTTTGTAAAAACTGGATTGGACATCTACCTAGAAATCTGACCACGTTAATTTCAAACTAATCCCCGGCAGTGAATTAGGAGACATGAAGCATGGAAGGAAGAGTAATCAATGACACTAAAAGTAAATGTGTGGTAAGTAAGAGATACACAAAGGCACGGTGGCATGCGTATGTGCGGTCACTTGTCTTGCTGCTTGATCGACTAGGTAAATATGCCGGTGTTTGTGTTGTGTTATGATTGATCAAATGGATATGATAGTGTAATTACCTAAGTGTAATTACCTAAGTGTAGTTACAGGATGAGAGCTACGCTCGTGGTGTCCCGTCTTCCCAGCACTCTTTGTCATATAACGCTTTGAACCTACTTGTGTGTGTACTCACCTATTTGTGCTTGCAGGATCGAGCATTGACTCTTGGATCCCGCCTAATGTGTGTGTGTGTGTGTGTGTGTCATGTTCTTGATGTATCAACTGGATGTACAATATAGATGAGAGTGAATTGTCTTCCATGTTAACACTAATTTGGTCGGGAAGCAGTGGGTAGACGGAGCATCGAATGTGAATGTTTATCATTTTATATTTTTGAGTTTATTTACAATATTTCAGCCTTTTTGTTGAAATAATAAGTGGCTGGTTTGCGGCTCGGCCTTTCTTGAATGTTGTGTAAATGTTTTACTCTGAAAACTTGTTAATTGTTGTATGTATTTTTCTTTTACATATACATAGTACAGTACAGTACCTGTAAATACAGTGCTTCCTCAAATATAACAATGGATTAAATCCACCCACTGGCTTTTCTCTCTGAAATAATGGATTTCTTGAGAAATTTTTTTATTAAAAAGGGGGGAGGGATGCAGTGAAACCTAGTTAATTGGGGATATCATATAAAGTAATTTCCATCAAATCATAGATAGGGTTTCCTTTTTTTGCCACATCTATAATATAGATAGTGCTGTATTTTATTAAGCTTGTACTGTGCTATAAATTGTACAAATGAGTTTGTGACAGTTTTCCTGAGGCATCTAGATGTTTTACAGACCGTAAGTCACAATAACATGGCTGAAAATTAGACACCCAACCCCCACTCATCTGAAAATAAAAGACAGCAATGTTTTGGTCTGTTCTGTATTGGTATCAAGTCAGGTAATCTAGACCTACTGTAAGGGTGCGTCTATAGGCGGCGTGTATTCATTGTGCGAGCGAGGACTGATCTCCCGTTCTCGAGCATTTTGACTGACTTTTCTTCTGATACATCATTATTTGCAAGTTTGAGACATGTTAAAAAAAAATGAGTATTCTTGGTACATCAGGGAAGGGGTAAAGGGACTATGCTCGTGACTAGTAAGGCAAGCAGCTGACAGAGGAGTATGGCATTGGTACTAGTGCTGTTTCTGGCATTGAAAAACAAAGGAATTTCATCACATATGCAGACACTGAGTCACAATAATGTGCCTGAAGATATGATGACCAAACCCCACACCAGAAGATGAAGAAAGGACAACGTTCCGGTCCGTCCTGGACCATTATAAAGTCGTATGTGATAATAGTTCAGGACGGACCAAAACATTGTCGTTTCTTTATCTTCTGGTCTGTGGTTGATCATTATTTGACCACATAGTTTGTGAATAAAATGGAGAGCAGACGAGAAAAGAAATGTCGTAGAAATATTTAAATCCAAGCACAAAGATTTGGATGATGTGGTTTACCGATGAATCACACCTTTATCAATGAGGGGGCCTGACAGCTGAGTGGACAGCGCTTCAGATTCGTAGTCCTGAGGTTCCAGGTTCGATCCCCGGTGGAGGCGGAAACAAATGGGCAGAGTTTCTTTCACACTGATGTCCCTGTTACCTAGCAGTAAATTTGGTACCTGGGAGTTAGACAGCTGCTACAGGCTGCTTCCTGGGGGTGTGTAACACAAAGAGAGGCCTGGTCGAGGACCAGGCCGCAGGGATGCTAAGCCCTGAAATCATCTCAAGATAACCTTAAGAAATGCTTCATTACAGCCTGGGGTTGGCTGGGCATGGCTGTTGGTGGTGCACAGTTAATGTATGTAGCGGAAGAATGGCAGTAACCAAGGGCATTGAGGACCTCAAGGCCAGTTCATAGTGACTTAAGAAGTTTAACAAACAGCATGACTACTGTAACCACAATTTGCTGCCACTGGGTTATCAACACCAGCCACTCCTACAAAAAGTTAAATGAACAAATAGAAGAATTTTTTTTAATTATTTATCGGGACACTCATTATTTGTAATTTGTGTCTGAATATGCTGAAACATGTATATCATTTCTTATCAGAAAAAAATAAAAAAAATTGGTAGTAAGTAGCCAAAAAATAAAAAAATTTAATATATAATCAGGCCAAACCCAGATTGGGTCTGGAACACTGTGATTTTGATTTTTGAGGGAGTGCTGTACAGTACAGTGTTTGCAAATGATTGCTTTGTTGTCTGTATGATAAGTGCTCTCCAGAAGAATCCGTCTTACACCCGAGGTGAATTGGGAATTAAGTAGATCCCCGAATATGATTGTTTAGGTACGTTTTAAATATTTACAGCTATTGTTATTCATTTTCTGGAATGGGCTCCCTTAATAATTCCCGAGCTTAAGCACTGGTACTGCCAAATTGAAGGAAATCACTCCAGGCCTCTGACCCACTCATGCCTACCAGAGGACAGAACCAGAATCTGACTCTCTGTGAGGCAAGGGGAACGTGGAGATCAGAGATCAATCCAACACACAACAATCCCACCAGAAAGAATTCGTGTAACAAAACATATGAGAGCTTGAAGAAAATTAGAAAACCTGAGGTAAATAAGGCAAGTGATCGTTGTTGTTCGGGTAAAGACTAATGATGATGCACTCGATCACCACCAGATGGAGGCCCAGATCACTCAGGGTCTTGGCTAGCCAGTCAGGCACCTCATTCACCCGGTCATTGTTGAACACACACCTCTGACTCGGTCCATGCTCTGCTTCATGCTTGCAGATAAGTGCTGGTTTTTCCTGGAATTATTGATTCAACAAAGGTTATTGCTTTGTTATTGTTTCCTTTTTACTTCAGGGTGTTTTTTTATGCTGTCAACATTGTATTTCACTCTGTAGGCCAGGATTATCTTCCCTGGTAGTTGACTTCCATTTCCCTTGCCCCACCCGGATACATGTTGTGTGAGGGTTGACATCTCTTCAGTCACCTCCCTTCTGGGATTGTTCTTCATTATGAGGTCTATTGATGGGGAGTGTAGTACAGACAGTTAGCAGCATTTTCTGAGGGTGTGTTTGGGTGCGCAAGTAATTGTACCTGTGGCATTGTACTCTTGCTGGATGCTCATGTTTGGGGCTTGGTATTTGCTTATCCGAGGGCTTAAGGGGAGCCGGTCGGCGAGCGGACAGCACGCTGGACTTGTGATCCTGGTCCTGGTTCGATCCAGGCGCCGGCGAGAAACAATGGGCAGAGTTCTTTCCCTATGCCCGCCCCTGTTACTAGCAGTAAAATAGGTACCTGGGTGTTAGTCAGCTGTCACGGGCTGCTTCCTGGGGGTGGAGGCCTGGTCGAGGACCGGGCCGCGGGACACTAAAAAGCCCCGAAATCATCTCGAGATATCATCTCAAGAAGACACTTCTCTAGTACTGTACCTGTTTTCCTGCCTTTATGAGTGTCAGTCTGGGTAACTGATGTTCCTCAATTATTTTTTTTACACTTCCCATTTTAAATTTTTCTGAATGTGATTCATTGTTTTTTAATGTCAATGGGCATTCCTGTTGCCTCCATCATTCAACCTGTTGAATGATGGAGTTCATCATTCAACAGAAAATGAAATTTTTCACCCCTGGTTATGTGTCATATGTCAGTGCTGGACTTCTATTATTGAATGAACCACCAGCTTTGGCAGCAGCTTATCAGGCTATGGCTGCTTTGTGAGTCTGTGTAGCACCTGTCTGCAGCAAATGGCAGTACTTTAAGCGCTTACTAGGAAAATTGTGCAACATTTGTGTTGGCTTCCCCTATCACGTCTGCTTCATCTCTAGTAGCTGGTCTGCTGGGCTTCTCAGCCTCTGCCTTTAGTTTGGGACCTTGACTAGCAGTGGCCTGAGAACTCGTAGGCACGAGAGGTATGGGCTGGTAGAGGAAGCTTCAAGGGTGCTCTCTCTTGGTATTTGCTTCTTTTGTATGGTAAAAAGGAATCTGATAAACTTTCATATTTCTGTAATGATATTGAAATGTAATATTTACATTTAGAATGGTGAGCCAACATTAATAAATATTGTATGAACTTAAAGCCTCGCACACCACAAGGGAGGCTAAGCTCTGTCCACTTATGGTTCCCAGCTGGCGAACATATGATTCATGCAATTAACACACATGATGTACTGATGTTACTGTATTTTTCTCAAATTTTAATTGATATATATTCGTAGGTAGGTTTTCTGTTGAGTTTGCATTGGCATTTTTCATTATAGGTGGTGTGCATGCGTATTAAAGACAAGATGAGTTCGTGCGTGTGAGTGAATGGCAGGATGTGTACTGTGTAATTACCTAAGTGTAGTTACCTAAATGTAGTTACAGATAAAAGCTATGCTCGTGATGTCCCATCTTCCCAGTACTCTGTCATATAACGCTTTGAAACTATTGACGTTTTTTGTTTTCCACCACCTTCTCACTTAACTTGTTCCAGCTATCTACCAATCTGTTTGCAAAGGCATTTTTCTAATTATTTTCAGCAACATTGTTTCCTTTGTTTGAACTATGTCCTCTTGGTCTTGACAAGTTGGTTTTCATAATTCTTCTTTCAGTTTTGACAATTCCTGTTACTATTTTGTACATAGTGATCATATTAGCCCTTTTTCTTCCATCTTCTAGCTTTGGTATATTTAACCCCTTTAACCTTTCCTTGTAGCTCTTCTTTTTCAGTTCTGAAATCCATTTAGTTGCATATCGTTGCACCTTTTCATGTTTAATGATATTCTTCTTGAGATATGAGCACAATACATCTGCTGCATGTTCCAACTTTGATCTCACAAAGGAGGTCGTGAACAACTTATTTAATATTTCATTATCTGTGTATTTAAAAGCGATTCTAAGGTTGGAGAGCGTAGTATATACACTCTTCGCACAATGTTCTTTATGTGATCCTCAGGGAATAGTTTTTTTAAATCCAAAACCACTCCTAGCTCTTTTTCCTTATCAGAATTCTGTAAAGCTTTTTCACATAATTTGTAGGTTATGTGTTGCCTATTATCTCCTATTCCACATTCCCTAATGTTGCATCTATTCACATTAAATTTCATTTGCCAAGTGTTGCTCCATACACTTTTTATCCAGGACTTCTTGAAGTGCATGACAGTTATCCAAGTTTCTTATCTTTCCTAGTAGCTTGACATCATCAGCAAAACATGTTCATGTAGTTCTGTATTCCTTCTGGTAGATCATTCATAAAGGCAATGAACATTACTGATGTTGGAACTGAACCTTGTGGTTCTCCAGTCTGATAAATTGCCTTTGATTATTGCCTTAATTTCTGTCAGGAAACTTATCATCCAAGTCAAGTCTCCATCACTCCTCCAGATAGCTCCAGTTTCCAGAACAAACAACCTCTTATACAGGACTCTGTCGATATTTTTTTTTTTTTTTTTAGGTCCAGATAAATGTAGTCAACTCAACCATCTAAATGGAGTACTGAGCTCAAATGTATATTCTTTCAGAACCCAAAGTGAAACTTCATCTGGGCTTTGTTCCTAATTAGCTCCTTGAGCATTTTTTCCCACTTCATCTCGAAACACCTTTTTGTATTTTATTATTGTCTGAAGTTCCTATGGTGTCTGGTTCTCTGAAAACTTCACCAGAAAGACAGGATGTGTAAATGTGTAAGTACTTAAGTGTAGTTACAGGATGAGAGCTACACTCATGGTGTTTCATCTTCCCAGTACTCTGTCATACAAGGCTTTAAAACTACAGTACTGTCACTACTTTCAACTTCTTTCACACATTGTGTGAAAACTTTCACATTGTGTGAAAGTCATGATAAGTTCATGTGTATGAAAGGCAGGATTAGTACATGTATGTGAAAGATAAGATTAATGTGATGTAAAAAGTAGGGCAGATGGATTGATATTTGTGCAGCCCATCCTCTCGAGACTTCCAACATCACTAAATGATGTACTAAATTGCCCAAACCTAACAGAGGTACCACGAATAGAAAACAGGACATCATGTCAATTTTGGGAGCGCCTTTGATTTGTAGTACATAAGTTTTTGGCTTTAGGGGATTTATATATTATAATATTATGTACTATTCGAGAGGATGGGTTGGTGTATATGAAAGTGGCATAGGAAGTTTTCAGACTAGAAATTCTGGACTAAATGATTAACATGAATAAATTCTGGACTAAACATTATCTCATTTGAGCTTTGTCACAAGTGCCTATCGGAAACTTCTACCCAGTGGGCATCGTTGGTAGCTTTCAATCAACGGTGCCCACTGGGTACAGTTCATTATCTGTATACGCAGTATTCCTCCGTCTTACATGCCTTGTTTATTGTGCAAGCTTTCATTGGCCGAGTCATGGATTGGTTTTACCATCATGCAAAATTGGTTAAGTTTAATTTGTTCTTGTTGGAGTGTAGAAGGAAGTTACAAATTTGGTAGTTACAATATTCTTGGATGTGACTATATACCAGCATTTATAAATGCACAAAATCTTGTTTATGATTAGCATAAAATAAGGCTTATGTTCTTACACTTGTAGTGTGCTTGACTTTTACCTATGCATATTTTCTAATTATTTTTCACATGTATAATATGTACATATACGGTACAGTAATTTTATTATCTTTATATACAAAATATTTAATTTTGATATATTGTATTTTAATTAAAGATAGAGTAGAACTTTTAAGATTCCTTATATGCTATTTATCTTAAATGTAAAATGGTGAGTTGCTAATAGAGTAATGTATAATGTTTATCAACAGCGGTCCAAATGGCAACAGCAACGAAGGCGACCAATGGGGCCGTGATACATTCTGATGCTCGATTTGCATCTCTGAATTCTATGACGGATCCTCTTCACTTGTGGCCAGGAGTATGTTTTAACTTTGTTTCACATACAGTGGATGAATGATACTTTCCCCTGTTGTGCAATATTTACATTTGATAACTAGTATGTCTTATAGTCCTTGTTTTATGCATTGTATACTTTAATACTGTACAGTACTGTACAGTACAATTTATCATAGACATGTACATTACTAGTTTTTATATCTGACATTTAATTTTTGCATTTCTGCTTTATTTCTACTTTATTAGAATTTTCATGGACATTTTTAACCTACAAAGTGCATTTTTACACTTGTACTAACGCCATAACTACGGCAGGTCGAGAGCCGCGTGGAACCGTATGAAGTGGTAGAACTATACTATGGAAGCAGTACAGCATCCCCAGCTACGCATGCATCTCAACTTTCCCCCAGATCAGCAGGAACCTCTTCTCCGGAGGTCATGCAGGTAGTGGAACTTGTGTGTTTTCTTTTGTGGTCTTAAGTATTGTAAGCAATTTCTGGGGGTGTCCTGTGTCACTCACTGAAGTATTTATCTTGAAACTAGTGAGAGTTCATTCGCCCAACCTTCCCTACTCATTTGTGTGGAGGGGTGGGAAGTGGCTCACCGCCTTCTAGGGTCTGAGATGTCCGTTCTTTCGCTGATGTAGTGGTTCCTTGGGTTACCTTTCTTCCATGTAGGCTTACATGTAAAGTTGGTTCAGCCAAGGCTTGGTTGATTCAGCCAAGTGGTGTGATGTTTGCCCTTGGTGGCTTTTCCTGTACCCTAACTTGTTCCAACTGTCTAATGTAACTGTTACATGTAAAGTTGGTTCAGCCAAGGCTTGGTTGATTCAGCCAAGGCTTGGTTGATTCAGCCAAGGCTTGGTTGATTCAGCCAAGGCTTGGTTGATTCAGCCAAGGCTTGGTTGATTCAGCCAAGGCTTGGTTGATTCAGCCAAGTGGTGTGATGTTTGCCCTTGGTGGCTGGCACCCTGTGGTGTAGCACAAGCCTGGCTTAGAGCTGCATGTGCTTAGGGTCACCTTCCCTCCTGTCCTCTACTGGTCAACTGTAAAACCCTGGTTGGGCTCCAGTTTTGGGCCTCCAGAACCTCCCAGTGAATTCAGTAAAGTTCCGAGTTGGTCTACTTTCGTACAATCATGGCTGAGTCTGTTAGGGTAGGTGTCTGGGATTCACCAGAATGCAAGTTTGAGTCACTCCATTGCCTCAAAATGATTTTCATTGATAAACAGTATCACGCCATTGTGATTTCTTTCTTTACATGTGAGAGATTACAAATCACATGGAATTGAATATCTACATAACCCTGGACAACACGGGTTCAGAACAAGGTGCTCCTGCCTCTCACAGCTGCTAGATCACTATGTCATAGCCTTAGGTGCCATGGAAGACAAGCAAAATACAGATGTAATATACACAGACTTTGCAAAAGCTTTCAACAAATGTAACCATGGTGTTATTGTGCACAAAATGCATGTAAAAGGAATTACTGGCAAAGTAGGGAGATGGATTTTCAACTTCCTAATGAACAGAACACAGAGTGTAATAGTCAACACAGTAAAATCCGGATCATCTACTATGAAAAGGTACCAAGGTACTATACTTGCTCCGGTACTTTTTCTCATCCTAATACTGTATCAGACATAAAACAAGGATACAAAGTACAGGACTGTATCATCATTTGCAATGACACATGGATTTTCTTGCGATTAGACAATATAGAGGACACGGCAAACCTCCAATCGGATGTAAATCTGGTTCAATGGGCCACAAATGTTAATATTAAATATATGATGTTTAATGAAAATAAGTTCTATCTCCTGCACTAGGGAACAATGAAAATTTAGAAACGGAATCAAATCACACTATAGGACGAAAAAGCAATGTAAAGGATAACAAGGGCCTTCCAAACAAGGGATGCCATACCAATGATGATACTTTTAAGACACTGGTGCTCTCTAGGGTGGAATATTGTTGCATTCTAACAATAATATTTCTCCGGCTCCAACAGAGTCGGAGAAATTGCTGACTTAGAGAGAATGCAAAGATTCTTTACTGCTAGATTCATTCTAGAAGTTATCTTAATTATTGGGACCGATTAAAAGTTCTAAATCTCTATTCTCTAGAGTGCAGGCGAGAGAGATACATAATAATCTAAACTGGAAGATATTAGAGGGACCGGTTCCAAATCTGAACAAAGAAATAACATCAAATGAGACCAGTAGGCATGGCAGGATGTATAAAATACCCCCGTTGAAAAGCAGAGGTAATATAAGTACTGTATGCTGAAGGAGAACTCGATCAACAAGACTTTCAATACTCTCCCGCTACACGTTAGCAGCATAACTGGCCGACCCCCTCAGAGTGTTCAGGAGAGAACTTGACAAACACCTCCAAAGAATAACACCTGATCAACCAGGCTGTGATTCAAACATCAGGCTACGAGCAGCCACATCCAACAGTGGTTGACTAGACTACCAACCAGGAGGCCTGGTCGGGGACCAGTCCCCAGGCCCCAGAGCTGCTGTTGATCCCCGGAAGCTACACAAGGTTATATAATTTATTTATATATATAAATTTTTAATTTTGATAATTTTGGTTGCAAAGAAAAGGAGATAACATCTAGGTCAGAAAGAGCTTTAGAAGAAGCGAAAGTAGTAGATAAAATTGTTGGCCTCATAGAAGGTCTTACTACCATAGAGAATGTGTGCGACTACAGGAGAATAGGCAGATACGTAAAAAGGAAAGATCGACCTTTGAGGATCACCCTAAATGGTGCCAAGCAGAAGGAAGAAGTACTAAGGAATGCCAGAAAATTACAAAGTGATGAGGATGGGAAAGTGTGGTCGTTAAGACGAGATCTTTCAAAAGAAGACAGAGAGAAGCTGAAACTGAACCTCGCCGAGGCAAAACGTTTAAATGAGAGCAGGAATGAAGAAGAAATCAATTCTTTTTTCTACAGTGATAGGGGTAGGCAGACCAGTAAAGTGCCTACTGGTCTGCATAAAGGCAAACCAACAAAATCAATAGAGAGAGGGGGAGTGAAGAATAAGGAGAGGGGGAACAAGTTTCTGAAGATTGCATACACCAACATAGATGGAGTGAGATTGAAGATACTGGAGTTAAGTGATGTAATACAGCTGCAGACACCAGACATTGTTGCACTCACAGAGACAAAACTTGAAGATGTTATTTTAAATGAGGTCATATTCCCAAGGGACTACTCAATTTGGAGACGGGACTGAAAAATTAGGAAAGGCGGTGGCGTTGCTGTGCTGTGTGAAAGAACACCTAAAGGTGAAAGAATTAATGACTGCCAATCCACAAGAAGTTGACATAATAGCACTAGAGATCTGCCATGAGGATGATAAACTAATGATCATAAATGCATATAGTCTACCGCCAAGCAGCACATGGTCAAAGGAGGAGCTAGATAGTAAACGCGAAGGTCTTATAACAATAATGAGAGAGATTATAGCGAGAGCGAAATCCACAGACTGGGAAGCATATGAAGCTAAAACAGAAGATTTTTGGACCTGTAGATTTGTAGACCTCATCCTGGAAACATTCTTGTATCAACATGTTAAACAAGCTACAAGGATTACATACAGACAAATGTAAAACAGAACCAGGTCTATTCTGTAAATTCATAAACAACAAATTGCAGGTAAAGGATAATATTCAGAGGTTGAAAATGGGAAATAGATTCACAAAAAATGAAAAGGAATGTGTGAAACACTAAACGAAAGTTCCAAAGTGTGTTTGTACAAAATTAAATCTTTTAGGGAAACCAGCAACCATAAGAATTCCAGGAAACAACCATAGAGCACATAGAGGTGTCTAGAGATGAAGTGGAAAAAATGCTCAAGGAGCTAAGTAAGAACAAAGCAGTTGTGCGGAAGTCGGGTGCTGCAGATTGAAGTATTCAGCCCAATGGGGTATTCCGCGGCGAGTGTGCGACACCTGAGTCAGCATTCCACTTTCGAGTGTGATGTTTTCAGGCTAACATCCCGTTAAAGGAATTTAGATATTATGTGTGGAAAAATGGGTAACATGTAGTTGCAATTACGCAAAAAGTGGATTGCAGGGATAGACCCCCTTACAGATATGACCTGTAATCCAATCGACGAAGATGTAGCTGTCATAAATATGAACAAAAAATAATTAACACGACTGCGTCTGAGACATCTGGAAGAGACATGGAATAATATCAGACCGCACATTGTAAATTTTGAGAACTAAAAAAATAATATACAAGTGACTAACAGTGGTCAAGAACACCATGGGAGAGACATGCATATAATAATCAGACCGGCGAGTTAGTTATTCGATTGGAAGAGGTCCTGTGTATAGGAACTTACTCAGGTTTTGGAGTAAGACGAGAACCGAGATTTTACAGAGAACCAGAGATTGGTGGTTGACTCATGTTGGCCCAAAAAGGCCTTTCTGACAGGTTCCCAATACAGAGGTCATATCTGGAAAGAATCTTTCTAGATGAACTTCCTTATGGCGAGAGGTTGGTCCGGGGTATAGTGCCGACTTGAACACTAACCATGGATGATAAGATATTTTCCTACTGACGAGAAAAATAGAGGGAGCACGAAGAAAGCGGTCACGAGTAGGGAGCAAGAGTATGAATTGCGATTGGAGGCAGAGATTAATCAGAGCAGGGAGCGGAGGTACACACAGGGGTGTAGACAGGTGCTGTGTGCAACCGGTAATGTTCGATTGCTAACTCAACCCGAAAGAGTTTTAACAAGACAACTGCGGATGACATATAAATTAAGGCACAGATATGTATCATG
>WNGS01162647.1:6955032-6971910 GCA_020271785.1 Procambarus virginalis
ATTAACACTTTCGCGTACCGGGACTCAGCATTGAGTCCTCCGAAAAACAGGGGCAAGTCCGGCGAGGACTCAGCATTGAGTCCTCCGTGCGCAAACTTTAGTGGCGTTTCGGGACGGTCTTGCTGTGGTTTTGGACATTATATGCATATACACTTGTAGGGAATTTCATTGCGAATACATTGATACCCAAATGAAAGTCCTAGGACCAGAATTGAGGTAACAAAGTTGAAAACAGAATACCCATTTTATTGCTCTTTATTAGCGCTCAAGGGGGTAACTCTGTCACTTTCCGTGCTTGTTGTGGATGGTACGCAGGGCTTTTGGACTTTATATTTGCATGCTCTGTAGGGAATTCTATTGCGAACACAATGATACCAAAATGAAAGACTTAAGACGAGAATTGAGATGTCCAAAGTGAAGAGTGTACACATTTTATTGCTCTTGTGCGCTCCCGGGTAAACTTTCTCTCACTTCTTGTTAGTTGCGGATGGTAAGCCGGCTTTTGGAGTTATATGCATTTAGTCCTGTAGAGAATTCTATTGCGAACACATTGATACCAAATTGAAAAACCTAGGATGAGAATTGAGATGACAAAGTTCAAAAGAATATATACTTTTCAGAATGAGAAGCGCCTTGGGATGGCGCAGCGCTCTCTCTCTTGTAACCACGACCTGTTTTCATCATGTCGGCGGGTGGAGATCGCTGCTGTTTTTATATTATATGCATATAGGCCTGTTGGGAATTCTATTGCGAACACATTGATACCAAAATGAAAGACTTAGGACGAGAATTGAGTTGACAAAACTGAAAAGAGTGTAAACATTTTATCACTCTTGCGCGCTCCCGGGTAACTTTCTCTCACTTTCTCTGTTAGTTGCGGATGGTATGCCGGGCTTTTGGAGTTTATATGCATTTAGTTCTGTAGACAATTCTATTGCGAACACATTGATACCAAATTCAATATCTAAGGACAAGAATTAAGCTGACAAAGTGGAAAAGATTATACACTTTTCAGAATTTACCGCGCTCTCCTTGCGCTCCCGCGGAACGCTCAGTGCATCCTGGGGTAGTGGGGAGGTCCCGCGCACGGTGCGTCAAAGTGTTAACAAACCACCGGCTTCTTGTCTCCGTCAAGTCCACTAGATAGACGATGGCCCTCGGGTAAATTTGGTTGTATTTAAGATGATATTTCATGTATTAGGAACACTTGTACCACTGTTATAAACACTTAGGAATCACAAAATGAAGATGCAGAAATGTCTTTAATTTAGGTACTGTATTGAGCTGTGCTTTTGATTGTCAAAAACTTGGATACCTGGTTGATACCTGGTTGATGGGGTTCTGGGAGTTCTTCTACTCCCCAAGCCCGGCCCGAGGCCAGGCTCGACTTGTGAGAGTTTGGTCCACCAGGCTGTTGCTTGGAGCGGCCCACAGGCCCACATACCCACCACAGCCCGGCTGGTCCGGAACTTCTCTTAGAAAGAGAAGCTAGCACCAAACTCCTTTACCATCCTCAGTCATGATTACTGTTCTCCAACAGCTCATTTATCCTGACACTCTTGCAAGAATTCTTCTTTCTTCTCGCAAATAATAGAATATTTAAAGGAAAATGGATGCAATTCCACGAGTACCAAGAAGTCACGTTGGCTAGCATGGAGAGTGATCACTCGATTGGGACATGTACAGTGCCTTAAGCTCCCTGTCCATGGAGGACAGACGAAAATGTATATATGCTGGTTAGCATTGTAAATGTGTGGCCACGTCTGTGGTAGAAAATAATAATAAAAAAAAAAAGTGCCTTAAGCATTGGGCCACCCGTAGACAAAATCTATATACAAGCTATATTTTATGATTTATAGTATCTATACAGCAAAATATTAAACAAATATATATCCAATTTTTTAAATATTTGCTAATTAAATTAAGAATAGTTGAAATTATGAGAAAGCTTGATCTAATATTATACAATATTTTCTGAACACTAAGAGTCTGGTTTGGTGTCTTAGATATCTTAAGCAATACAGACTTCATTCATGTTTTAGAGACCCTAGAATCTGGAAAGAAGGGAGTTAGAAGAATAAAGGGAAGGAAGGGTAGCCAGGATCCTCTTCTGCGTGAACAGTGTCATGTTTGTGACGCATGTGGTGAAGTATTTCTTTCTAAAGCTGAACTCATTCGTCAGGGGGAGCCGGTCGGCCGAGCGGACAGCACGCTGGACTTGTGATCCTGCGGTCCCAGGGTCGATCCTGGGCGCCGGCGAGAAACAATGGGCAGAGTTTCTTTCACCCTATGCCCCTGTTACCTAGCAGTAAAATAGGTACCTGGGTGTTAGTCAGCTGTCACGGGCTGCTTCCTAGGGGTGGAGGCCTGGTCGTGGACCGGGCCGCGGGGACACTAAAAGCCCTGAAATCATCTCAAGATAACCTCAAGCATGTGGTATAAGATTAGACATTTTATAGAGAGTAAAATGCTAATTTCAGTTTTATTTTTCAGTCTGTGGTATTATAAATAAAATCAGTGCGCCAAAGAAAATCTATTAAAATTCTATGTAGCCAGTTACTTTTTTCAGAAACATTTACCAAATTTGTTACATAAATTATCTTTCCACAGGTTATAGAACAAACGGTTAAAGAAAAGCTTCATCCAGATTTCTACACCTGTGAAGTATGTGGGCGTAATTTCAAAGAAGCATCGCACTTCACTAAACACAAACGGGGAGCCCTTTGTAGAAAACTGGCCCAACGTATGGCCAAGAAGAATAAGAAGAAGAAGGCCTTAGGAAATCAAGATTCTACAGATAAGAGAAATAAACAAAGAAATCTTCATAAACCATATCAGTGTAATGTGTGCGGTGCTAAGTTCTGTGATAAAGTAAATGTGGAATTGCATCTCGAAAGACAACACAACAGCCGCCAGCAGTTGTGGGTTGAAGTTGCAAAAAGTGGGGGTTTCTCATGTGCCGAGTGTGACAGGTGTTTTCAAGACAAAGGAGAGCTGACGGAGCATCAGAGACAGCACATGGCAACGTACCTCCACCACACTGAAAGACTAAATCATGGAGCAGAAGCTCAGAATACAACTGTAGTGTACTACCATGATCCCCTACAACAGGTCCAGGCTTATGGGCAACAACCGCAGCAACCTCAACACCTGCCTCCGCCACCTGCACCCCCACCCATGGCCCACATGCATACAAACATGACCACTATTCTTCACACTCCGCAGCTACCCCCGGCATCACTTGTTCCTGTGTCACAACCTAACAATTCTCAACCCCCTCTCACCACACATTCTACTCTGTCAAGTATGCCATCTATAGGAATAGTAGACAGTATAACAAAAGGTTTAAAGAATAGTAAGACGGATAGATTAGCTGCAAATAGTAAATGGAATATATGTGGAGATTGTGGCCACAAATTTGTGGATCCCATGAATTTAGAGCTTCACATTCAACGGAAACACCCCGATTCGTATATGATAGAAACTATTAATTTAGGTGGTGGAACTATTCTCTATAAAACAAATAATACTCGTTCAGATGTACAGTGCTTGATAACTCAGACTGGTTCTGCTAGTTCAGACTTAAAG
Source organism: Procambarus virginalis (assembly GCA_020271785.1). Taxonomy (NCBI): domain Eukaryota; kingdom Metazoa; phylum Arthropoda; class Malacostraca; order Decapoda; family Cambaridae; genus Procambarus; species Procambarus virginalis. The sequence continues at coordinate 6,958,621 of WNGS01162647.1, forward strand.
TTAAACAAAGCAAATCCTCAAACATTTGATTGTATATTGTGTGGTTATAAAGCTACTTCTAAGAACTACATTTTGTACCACCTTCAGAATATTCATAGTACAAGCAATACAGACTTCATTCATGTTTTAGAGACCCTAGAATCTGGAAAGAAGGGAGTTAGAGGAATAAAGGGAAGGAAGGGTAGCCAGGATCCTCTTCTGCGTGAACAGCGTCATGTTTGTGACGCATGTGGTGAAGTATTTCTTTCTAAAGCTGAACTCATTCGTCACCGCATCAAAGATAAACAGTACATGTGTGGAGTGTGTTGCCATGCATCATGTAGCCAACAGCAAGTAACAACCCACATGGCAACTCATCACCCACACCATCACCCATCTGTGAGTGGAGGTTTGTCATGTTGGATTTGTGGTTCTATATCAGTGTCGGCTTCGATTTTAGATGAACACCTAGTTACTCATGGTAAAATATCAGCAGTTTGTGTATCATGTGGAGAAGGCGGAGATAGACTAGGAGCACTTCTTCCCCATGTAGGTGTCCACCTGCCTCGACAGTCTACTCGTATACGCCTTACAGTGGACAGACCTGGACAGCCTCCTTCATCACACACACTCGAGGTGGCTGTGGATGGAACCATTCACAGTGGATTGAATGTGAACCGTACATCTCCGGTTTCTGTAGAGGCTGTGCCTACCCGTATTGCTCCAGCTTATGCGTGTAGCGAGTGTGGTGCTTGCCTGGCAGGAGCTGCACAGTTAGAGGCTCATCTACAGTTGCATCAAATTAATTCTGTCGCCACCTCTCAAGCAGCAGTATCATCCTCCAATAATTCTGGGACCTTCACCAGCACCACCGCGACTATGGTACCGGTCACGTCTTCAATGCAATCGGCAATAGGAGCTTCCGTTGATTGTGTTTTCCGAGTTCCTGGGTCATTTGAATTTCGTTGTGAAGAATGTGGATTTTGGCGTGAAGACAGCGAACCCGTTATGCGCCACATACAAGCTGTACATATGTCTGGCAATATGTTACATTCAGTAAAGCTTCAATCTGGTTTGGTACAGATTCATCCCATCCATGTTGTAACTCCTATTAGTTCTCTCTCCTAACAACGAAGCACTAACAATATAAAAGTAAATTAAATAAGTCGGCTGATAAAATCTAGTGGTTTTGAGTCCTGTACGTTTTAATGATGCATTGTGAAATTACTAAATGCTTTGAAGCGTGGACACTAAGTGTGTTTACTATTATATGCCCCGAATACTATGATCATAGGGACGAGAGGGTTTAATTAACCCCATCTCCAAGGCTGCAGCGTGCAGGTGCCGACAACATGGCTTTTGAGCCAAAACAAGGCAGTGTGTGTGTGGTATAATCCAAGGCAGCTTAGTATGCATCACAGAGATAATAAAATCACCTTTTTGAATTTCTAAAGTTTATTTTTTTATATATACTATCACATATAGCAAAGTATGAGTGAGTTATATATTATATATAGTATAGTGGTTTATTTTGCATTCATCAGAGTTGCATGCCGAGAATGGTGAGCAGAGATACATCAAAACATAGAAACTGGTTTGTTTAGTTAGCTCATTAAGTGAACTAAACACATCTGTTACTTGATAAATATTTATCTTTGATATAATGTTTTGATTGTTGAATGCATTTATATTGAACATACAATGAAATCTTGTATTTGGATCATTTTTCTTGCTGGATTCTAGCAAATTGCACATTTTCTAAGTTGTATTTAGTATTCTAAAATGTGGACATTGGATGCCTTATGCCAATTAATTCATCTAAAGTAGTGGCTCTCTCATGTTCTTTGTCAGCTTTGGACAATTCCAAGTGCACTTGTTTTGTATCAAATCCAAGGCGATTGATACATTTTTTCTTGTGTTGGCCTAAATTTGAGTGCTGATGTCACCCCAGTGGCCACAATATCAAAGAGTGGCATTGGTTTGATATTGAATCAATGTAATGTCAACATTGTTGATGATTTGGTATTTGGCGATGCACAATCGACTTGAGAATGGTCCAGGACGGACGGAAACGTCGTCGTCCCTTCACCTTCTAGTGTGTGGTCTGGTCAACATTGGTGTTGATCTTTGATATTGTGGCCACTGTGTTAGTGTTCCTCCAGGACTGCTAAGTAAATAATATTCCTCTTCAAGGACAAATTAATTAAGTGTTTAGAACATAATACTAGTAATGACCAATTATGAAGATGGGCAAAAATAGAATACTGCATATAGGGAAGGAGATTAAGAAGGGGTGCAGGCAGTCTTTGTGTGCTGTTGGCAGGTTTTTAGTTTTCGTCCTGCTTGAATTCAATAAAATAGCGTCGTCATTTTGGGCGAGTTGCAGCCAGACCTGACCCACTGGGTCCAATAGTAATGCCAAATTCAGTAGTGAATCAACATAAACATTGATTTAATGTTGAACCAATGCTTCTTTGATGTTATCACTAGGTACAAAGTGGTCCAACTGTATTAATCTAAAACTGATGTGACTTACAGAACATATTTAAGCTATAACCTCACCTCTGCTGAGTGTTTCTGGCACAATATGGGTATGACTATGTTGCAATCACACTTTTGTAGCAAAAATTTTAATGTATTTATTTGGGGGGGGTGCAAAAATGTGCAATACAGTATATACCTGTATGTCATTGAGAAGAAAATTTAGGGTCTGTAAACTCGTTTCATGTGGAGGGGGGTGAAATTTGTGGGGAAATCTTTGTGCAACTTCAGAGTTCTCAAATTTTGGCTGATATTTCTTGAGACTATAACACAAGGTGGTTTATTGGAAGTTTAGAATTATTTCGTCCATTGAATAATTTTTATATTTGGTCTAGAAGTTAACTAATACATGTTTTACTGGGACTTTAAAGTTCGATATTGGTGGTGTAACCTGCAGCTACCGCTGGCCAGCACCAACTCGTCGGCTTTACTATACTTATTGGCGTATACTGTAATTACTATTTTTGGCCAATTGCAGTACGTGTGTGTAAAACCATAATGATAAACATTGTTTCACATATTCTTCTGTATATGTTGCACGAATCAACTATATTTTGCAAATTATTGTGCTCGGTTAAGTGAGCACTAATACAATTTGTTAGCCTAATCACCATAACCAAAATTAATTTTAATCACTCTTAATTGTGATAAAAATCTCAGATGTACAACAATTTCAAAGTCAATGTATCTGTACGAGTGTAATGTCATTCCACGAGTACCGTCTTGTAGGTTAGTTTTCTTATCATCTGTTGCTAGTGTTATTTGTTTACTTCAGATGTTCTTTGTGGATATTTAATACTGTTGACGTTTTATGATAATGAAGTCATGTTTAGGTTACATATTGAATTTTATTGATATTCTTGTTGCAAATCCTCATTATAGGATTGAGATTTTTGTGGCGTTCACAAATTTCTATTCTGATAGAAGTGTACACATTCAGGTTCATTACTTTTTGTTTTAATACTGTACAAATATTACAGTGGCTAATGTAAATAATATAAAGGTCTTGATTTGCTATTTCTGCCAGTCATATGTTCCTGCAATTAAGGGTGAAACATATATAGTACATTTAAAAACAAAAATAATCATAAATATAGTTAGCAATTTTGTGATAACTAAGGTAAAGGAAGAAGATGCTTACTGGATATATGGTGTGGTAGGTAACAAGGGTATTGTATTTAACAGGTTTTAGAATGGGCAACATTTTTTAATGCCTATAAAAGCTTTTTTAAAGTCTGGTTGTAAAACACCACTGTAATTATACTTTAAGTATCTCCTGTATAGTATTCATACATATATTTATTATATCCCTTTATATGTGCCTTCGGGGTGGTACTGTATCACATTGTGCATCTTTTGTACCCTGAGGGCATAGGAGAAAAAAAAATCTGCATTTAATTTTTAACCTTGCCATAATTTAACCCTACTGTGAAACCAGCTACATAATTATGTTCTACCATCTTGTGATCAAATGTTGTTAACCAAAAACTGCTTAAATTTTTATCTGGAGCCAAATATTGTGTGATTTCTTGGGTAAAAGTAAGTACTGTATATACAGTATTTATCAGCTAGAACATGACGTATTTATGGTACTTTAAATTTATTTTATATCATACGATGAGATTATAAGAGTAGAGGATATGGTAACAGGATCCGTTGTTGGGGAAGAAAAGTCGATACTGTACTTATCTTTAGTGTTTTCCCACCTCAGACAAAACTGATCTTGGATCGTAGTCCCTAAAGGAAAATTGGCTTGTATGGCTGTGTGGAATAAATTAACAAAAGTATAAATGAAAGTGCCAATTACAGAATGTGAAAGGCTGTGTGTTGCAGACTGTTCATAAGTTCCTAGACATCATTCAGGATGTCAATATGAGAGAGAGCCCTAGATACAGTATTCACGATGTCAATATGAGAGAAAGAGGACAAGTGATGTCGAAAGTGTCGCATTCACTCTAGGATTTTATCAAGGAACACACACACACACGACTAAAAATCAGCAATGTAATGTAACGTCAATTTCAGGGCAAGTTTCAGTGGTTCACACACTGGTACAGTGTGTGAACCACTGGTAAACCACTGGTACAGTGGTTTAACACACTGTATACTGATATGGTACCATCTACAAGATTGCATCAGCCATAGAGTTCTAAAGACCTACTAGGGGCCAGAACCTGACCCCTCAGAGGCGCAGGAAACAGTGACACTTATTTTCCCCACAAAAGAGGAGGAAGCACCACGGAATTCGAAGAGTCAACACCTGGCCGAGAGACATCACCCAAAGCCACACAAGGGGGTTGAGGCCCAGGAACAAGTTACAAGGCCACCAGAACCCCCGTGCTCGAATATCCATCATAGGCACAAGGGGAGACCACAGGCTGGCTAGACTTGGGAACACTGCGGATGAGCTGAGAGAAACTAGCCTTGGAACAGCGGGACAAGGAAAGAAGATTAGCTCGCATTGCATCCACCAAAGTAGAAATGGGAGCACAAAAGCAGCAGTGGACAGCCCACACTGGACACAGCACACGATGTACCTCAACTGAACCAACCATACATCAGTAACCAAAGGACCTCTCCGGAAGCCAATCAACTCTTTCTTTGCCAGAAAAAGAGGAGCCTGTTGCCAACAAAATGCCCACCAAGGCCAAAAGAACAAAAAATAGCCACCAGAGGAGATCATGAAACTCCTCAACCTGGCAAACAGAAGCATGAGAAACCAAAAACTAACACACAGGAAAAATATTGAATTGAGAGGAAGAGATATGAATTTCTTCTGGACAAGAACATGGTCCAGAAACCAGGTTCAGGCAGCATGTGAGCAGGCCAGAGGTGAAACAATGAGCAAAACAGGTTGAAAAATGGAGCCAAGGAAGTATGGACCCTGAATGTGAACTGCAGTAACTCTGCCAATGCTGCACAATATAAGGTAGCAATATACAGCACAAGAGGCTGATCAGTAAAAAGCCAAGAAAGAAAGGTGAGCACTACACACTCAGAAACCAAAGAACAACAATGAAGGGAAGGGAGTGCCACAAAACCCCATACTGTCGCTAAGGAGAACGTAGGTAGGAACACCATCAACAGCCACTTGCTCACTGTAAAAATGGCAATAAATATACGTAAAAAATACCAGATGAAAAGAATGGAGGAGAAATCCAAACCAGCAGTCACTCGGCCGACCTGATAGATGCTGAGCCACAGAAAATTCCCAGGTTCAGACACCAGGGAAGCAGCACCTGAAACCAAGGCTGGACACGACCAGTCCAGCCTTGGACTGGTCGAGACTGGACACCACGAGGACCTTGCAATTGGGAAATGGAGCCGCATTTAACTGAGGCACTGATTACAGGCCTACGCGAAGAGGTACATAATCAGGCACCTGAACGTCTTGCAGACACGAGCAGGAGGCAGCATCGACGATCCACTCCATAGATATGAGAAGGAACTGGGACAGACCGTCAGCAAGGGTGTTACAAAGTCCCAACCCATAGCACAGGCATCCCTGAAGGTGTGGAGCAAGGATAGCGCCAGGAAACGGAACCCCCGAATAGCATTAAAAATGAAAAAGGATCAACGAAACTTGCATCTAATGAACGTCATGTGACAAAAGAGCCGCTCTAGAGATCCAGGACAACTGCTGAAGCCATATCTTGTCCAAAGGAAAAATGAAATGGTCAAAGTGCAGGCTCCCACCGTTGAGCAACCAGCACAGCCCGTCTTCCAAAGTCCATTCCAAGCACCCGCCAAACCCCCGTTTACGAATGAAAAACGGTTTACACACGACTCACAACTGATGACATTCGAACACTTCCGGAACAAGAGCTTCACTGATAAATTTGTTCGAACCACAATGCTGTAAATGCTTCACCCACATACAGTACTACAAATAATCACCAACAGAATCTAAACACTTAACCAGTGCCTAAATATGTACAATATGGTAATATAAAATAATAATAATTTATACTAAGAAAATTAGTATTTTTATTGAACAAGTTAAAATTGATGAATGCATCTTTGGGTATGACCACTAATGGAATGGACTTGGTCTGAGAACGGGTTGACCAGCAAGTTATTCGGGGCAAACACAACACAACGGCAGTGCTGCTACTGGGGGCAAGGCCACCAGAGGCATGGAGTGTGACTCTTTGTCAGAGTTCCAAACAAGGCCCTGCTTGATGGGGTTCTGGGAGTTCTTCTACTCCCCAAGCCCGGCCCGAGGCCAGGCTTGACTTGCGAGAGCTTGGTCCACCAGGCTGTTGCTTGGAGCAGCCCGCAGGCCCACATACCCACCACAGCCCGGTTAGTCCGGAACTTCTTTTAGAAAACAGTCTAGTTTTCTCTTGAAGATGTCCACGGTTGTTCCGGCAATATTTCTTATGCTCGCTGGTAGGACCTTGAACAACCGCAGACCTCTGATGTTTATACAGTGTTTTCTGATTGTGCCTATGGCACCTCTGCTCTTCACTGGTTCTATTCTGCATTTTCTTCCATATTGTTTCCTTTTTTTCCATTTTTTTTCCAGATTTTCTTCCATATCGCCCAGTCAACTCTGAACAAGGGAGGGCAACCTATCCTCTTACAAATTACAGCTGAATTGGCCGTTTGCCCGTATGGCCGAATATGGATGTAATTTGAAATTGAAAATAAATTTTGGATTTGTTTTTTCCAAAACAATAAGTTAAGGGTCCTCTGGTAGGTTAGGTAGGCAGGAAATTCTCCTTAAGTTTCAAAACGTCATGAAAAATGTTAATTGAAAGTTTCCTCTCCTAACCTTTCCAAGTAAGCCAGGGGACTCAAAACAGAAAACGGGACAGTACATCACTTTCGTGAGCCGATTTCATTTAAAATTATGTCCATTTTTGGCCATAGCGCGCATACGGGCGAAAAGCGACATTATTTTTAAGAGGACGGGTTGGGGAGGGAACCAACTGGGACTTTTGCCAGGACACCAGGAAACTGACCCTAGTAAGCTAGTAAAAACCCAGATCCCAGAAACCTACACTAGCCATTCAATGACATAGGCCAAAACATGATCCCCCAACAAAAGATGAGCCTAACATGAACACACAAGAACCCAGATCAAGACCAAACAGGAGAACCCTAAAGCAGGAAACCTGCCACCCGACCACAAAACAGCCAATCCCCGAACCCTGAAATGTATGGAGATGTACCAAAACATGCCCCAGAGGTCCAGGAACATCGTCCAAGTATCTGTCCCGAGAACAAGATGGACCAGAGAAAAAGTAATCCACTGGAAGGATAGGCAAGGAATGAACTGGCCCAGCCGCAAAAGATAGAGAATGAACCAGAGGTCCAGCAAGCCCCATTTTGGGATCAGAAAGAGGTGAATAACCCACAAATGGAACAGTCATTCCGACCACACCAGAAGCCATGCACTCAGAGATGACCTAATGTAGGGGACGAGAGGAAGCCCACCCAAAAAATCAACCTCCCAAAGAGGGAAGGAACAGACCAACTCCACTGTGGGAAATGACCCAAAAAGTCCAGGAGTCAGGAAACCGGGCAAACTGCCCTCTCATTGCCCCCATCAAAAAGGCAAACCACAAAAGGGTTGGCTAAAAGGAAAGCACATGCAACCTGGCATCTGTTTCCACAGATGCTCTAACATGACCAACAGCAGTCAATTCCTGACTGCCTCTAAAGAAAGCAAGGGAGAGGAGAGCAAGACCCATGGCAAACCCAAAAATTGGGCCAATGCAGCTAGTCAGCACGTGAGTCAGGTGGCAAAAACACGGCCTGAAGCTATACTGTGGACTGCTGAAGCATACATGGTCTGCTTGAAGCATGTGCCTCTAAGAAAGTTCAAAAGGAATGCAGATGACTATACAGGAGGAAGGAAAAAATCACATGCTTAAACAGACATGACTTTTTGTAGCAAAGAAAAATAAATCTAAACGGAGATTGAAGAAATAGAGCAGATGCTAAAGTGATCATACCAGTCTGAAGAATTAGAACAGATACAAGAGATAAAGAAAAATCCAAAAAAAATTTTACCTATACGAAATCAAAATAAAAAACTTCCATTAGGATTAGACCTTTACTTACAACTGAAGTTTCGTACACAGAGGATGACAAACAAATTAGTGAAATCCTAAAAGGCCAGTATGAGGCTATGTCCAGCAAACCCCCCCCCCCCCCCAACAAAAAAAAAACATGAAAGTTGAAGATCCAGACAGCTTCTTTATGAATGAAGTCCAAACCCAAGATAATATAACTGATATTAACACAAATGGAGAAGACTTGAAATAAATTGACAACATGTCCATGCACTCAGCCCCTGGTCCTGACTCATGGAATTCAATATTCATAAAGCAATGTACAGTACCGGTAGTGCAAGTGCTCAGAGCAATATGAAGGAAGAGCCTGGATACAGGGTAGATACCAGCAGTACTTTAATCAGTATATATATAGCTCCACTACACATGGGAGGCAGTGGAGCTATATCTATGTATAGTGCAACTTGTCTAGAGTTTTTGGCTTTGGCAAAAACTATAGACCAGTTGTACTAATATCAAATATAATAAGTTTACGAACGAGTGATGAGGAATCAAATCACCAGTTTTATGGAAAACATTGGACTTCACAACCCAGGACAATATGGATTTAGAGCGGGAAGGTCCTATCTGTCACAGTTACTCAACCACTATGACAAAATCACAGAAGCAGAAGAAAAAATGCAACGAATACACAGACTTTCTAAAGGCATTTGTTAAGTGTGACCATGGAATGATTGCCCATAAAATGAGATCATTATGAATAATGGGTAAAGTGGGGCATTGAATTTTGAACTTTGAATGTTACTCTTTGCATTCTGTTTGGCAATCAAATAAGATTAAGTCCAAATGCAGTGAAAAGCACTATACCCCAGGGCATGGAATTTACACCACTGCTCTCTCATTTTTATCTTGGATATGGACAAAAATACTAGTCACAGCTTTGTCATTCTTTACAGAAGATAACAAATCAGCATGAAAATCTCTTCTGTAGAAGACACTGAAAAACTACAAGCTAATATTAATAAAGTCTTTGATTGGGCAATGGAAAATAAAATTATGCTTAACAGTGATAAGTTCCAGTCACTTAGGTATGGTGGAAATGAGAAACTTAAACGAAACACAGGGTACAGGACAATCAGACCTACTCATAGATGGAAAGCAACATGTAAAAGATCTTGAAATTATGATGTCTGATGACCTAATATTTGGTGAACATAACCCAGAAAATATAGTGGCAGCCAAGAAAACAATTGGATGGCTTATGAGAACGTTCAAATCCAAAGATCCCACAGTAATGCTAATACTAGTATTTAAATCACTGATGCTGTCCTTTCTCCAGTACTGCTCGGTACCCACTTCCCCTTTCAGAGTAGTAGAGATTTCTGAAACAGAGGGAATACAGAGAACCCATACGGGATCCACAGACTTCATAAAACACCTAAATTATTGGGGCCATCTCAGAGCTCTCAAAATGTACTCTTGGAAAAAAAAAGACAAGAGTGGTATCAAATAATACTGGAAGATCAAGTCCCAAATTTGCACAGTAGAATAGCAACATATTGGAGCAAAAGATATAGAAGGAAATTCAGAAATGTAAAGGTACCAGAGGCACAATCAGAGATCACTGTCAGAACATTAGAAGTTGATGGCTGTTCAGTACCCTCCCAGCACGCATTAGAAATATTGCCGGAACAAAGGTGGATGTATTCGACACTCTTTAGACAATTTCCTGCAAGAAGTGCTGTACTATCCAGGCTGTAGTGGTAATGTGGGCCTGCAGGCTACTCCAAGCAACGGCCTGCTGTACCAAGTTATCAAGTTGAGCCTGGGCCCAGGCCGGGCTTGGGAAGTAGAAGAACTCCTGGAACCCTCTCCAGCTATGGCCACCAGCGCCCAGAGCAGGGGGGTGTACAGCTATGGCAGCATAGCTGATGCAACAATATAATGGAGGCAAAGAACCCCCCCCCCCCACATGATAAAAACTAAATGCAGAGGGCATGAAAGCCAATGACAAAGAAAACCCGGGCATGGGGCTGCCCGAGACTCACATTCTGAGAATAAGTGGGTGCAAACAGGCACAAAAGAAAGGTTCCCCCCACCCCCAAGAAATTCCTGCAACATACCAAGCAGACAGGTATGATAAAACTGCACCAAGCAAAACAAGGATAGACCATCAGCCACGCACACCCCAATGACTCTTAACGCACCGAAAAGGAGAAAAAGATCCAAACGGCAAAGATGAAGGATCCAGTAATGAAGTGAAACCAAGAAGTACAGGAAAAGGTCCCCTGAGCTGCAGGAGGAGGAACCAGAGACAAATCTCTGGAAGAACAACCCTGTCGAACCAAAACCACATGGCACTAAACCCTAGGGGTAAGCCGTTCCTTCCCAGTCTTTCTGTGCCTGTCATATTTGCGTAGCTTCTCCATCTTGTTCTTCTATATCAATTGTAAGTTCCTCTGACTCTCAGTTCCATCTTCCTTCTCAACCCCTTTATCTTTTGCTCCTCCCCAGCCTATGACTATCCAGGCTGATATCCACCCTCCCCAACCATCCGTAGAGCCGGTCGGCCGAGCAGACAGCACGCTGGACTTGTGGTCCTGGGTTCGATCCCAGGCGCCAGCAAGAAACAATGGGCAGAGTTTCTTTCACCCTATGCCCCTGTTACCTAGCAGTAAAATAGGTACCCAGGTGTTAGTCAGCTGTCACGGGCTGCTTCCTGGGGGTGGAGGCCTGGTCGAGGACCGGGCCGCGGGGACACTAAAGCCCCGAAATCATCTCAAGATAACCTCAAGATATCCTCATTTGACCAATTATATAAGGGTTGCAGGTTGACCCCCCAGAGTCAATGCAAGGTAGTGTGAGCCATTCAGGAAAGGTTACACTATATGCAACAAAATGCAGTTTAACAAAAACTAAATTTAGCCCCCAGCTCAATATATATAAAGTCTTCCATATAATTTTTTTCAATAATTCAAAAGAACTCAAAACATGATTTTTATACCTTTTATTATAAAACAATAATACAAGTATGAAGATTGATGAAAACTTGTCAGAGATAAATTAAAATTTCAAATCATGTTTGTATATGCTAGATAATAATAATTTGCTGTTAAATATATTTACTATTTTATTTTAGCAAAGCAAAGTACCTGTATTGAGACTGAAATTAAAATGCACTATTTACATATGGATAAAAAATTACCAGATGCCTGTTGACCAGACCACCAACCACGAGGCCTTGTCCGAGACCGGGATACAGGGACGTTGATCTTCAGAATCAACCTGTTGACGACTTACTTAATGTTCTATAAAAATTATACAAAAACTTGACACTATTCACTCTATAACCATCCCCAAACTCCTATACTGTACCTACCTTCCCATTAAACTTATCATAAATTCAGCAATACAAATTTCAGATTTATCTGCAGATAAATTATATTTCGTCCAAACCACTGCACTGTTACCAGACACTTATCACTCACTTGTAATTATAGCTACCGTCTAAACTTCATCATGAAGAAAAGTCAACAAATATATAGGAAAATGAGGGCAAAAAATAATATTGCATTAAATCTTCAGGCATGTTTAATGTGCTGCCTAGCATATAACCTCACCTGTTTCATCTTACTCTGTATGGTTTTCTGTAATTTTGCAACCTCTTCACAAATTTCTTTACCCCTGTATTTGCTGGCCACCCCCCACTAAATCCTTTCTTCTTGTTTCCTCGCGGCCTGAATACACTGGCTACCAAATGTTGCCTCTTTTCCTGCTCCTCCTCTTGTAAAATTTCCTTCATCTTGGCTAAAGCATTAACATAGAGAGACTCGTAAGGTTTAAGCTCCTCCATGGAGATATTTAACTGAGTTGCTCCATTTAAATTATTTGAAAGTGCAGCTTTGAAGTCGCTCATCTGAGAAGAAAAATAAGTGATTACTACATTACATGTCTTGATAATTATCCAGGACGGACCGAAATGTTGCAAATTCTTAAATTTTTTTGGATTTGTGAGTCGGTATCTTATTACTACATGTAATTACAACATACTGTACTGTAGACAAAATATGCAAGATATGTCATATAAATAAATACTGTATTTGTTAAATACCCATATTGGCCTAGTGTTTTTTTATAATTACAGTACTGTACAGTACTTGCTTGTACAGTACCTGCACTTCACTTTATAAACACAAGTAACGATACACAGAAAAGTACCTTCAGCATCGGCAGAGCATCTAATAAGCACAATACAATTTTCAGAAACAATAATAGGAATTCAGAGATGGATCAAAGCAGCATCGAGTGGACAAAGACTTGTGTTAATAAAAGAAATCAATAAAAATCCCCAAAACTGTAAGCAAAATTGTTATTTAATCCACACACGATTAATAAAAGTGCAAAGAAATGTGGCAACCTCAGTGCTAACCACACGAGGTACTGTATCTCAAATTCTTTCCCATAATAGGCAAAAGCAGGTCTAGATACTTGAGGTTATCTTGAGATGATTTCGGGGCTTTAGTGTCCCCGCGGCCCGGTCCTCGACCAGGCCTCCACCCCCAGGAAGCAGCTCGTGACAGCTGACTAACACCCAGGTACCTATTTTACTGCTAGGTAACAGGGGTATAGGGTGAAAGAAACTCTGCCCATTGTTTCTCGCCAGCGCCTGGGATCGAACCCAGGACCACAGGATCACAAGTCCAGTGTGCTATCCGCTCGGCCAACTGACTCCCTGACTCCCTGATAC
>WNGS01162647.1:6972910-6999492 GCA_020271785.1 Procambarus virginalis
GTCCAGCAAGCCCCATTTTGGGATCAGAAAGAGGTGAATAACCCACAAATGGAACAGTCATTCCGACCACACCAGAAGCCATGCACTCAGAGATGACCTAATGCAGGGGACGAGAGGAAGCCCACCCAAAAAATCAACCTCCAAAGAGGGAAGGAACAGACCAACTCCACTGTGGGAAATGACCCAAAAAGTCCAGGAGTCAGGAAACCGGGCAAACTGCCCTCTCATTGCCCCCATCAAAAAGGCAAACCACAAAAGGGTGGCTAAAAGGAAAGCACATGCAACCTGGCATCTGTTTCCACAGATGCTCTAACATGACCAACAGCAGTCGATTCCTGACTGCCTCTAAAGAAAGCAAGGGAGAGGAGAGCAAGACCCATGGCAAACCCAAAAATTGGGCCAATGCAGCTAGTCAGCACGTGAGTCAGGTGGCAAAAACACGGCCTGAAGCTATACTGTGGACTGCTGAAGCATACATGGTCTGCTTGAAGCATGTGCCTCTAAGAAAGTTCAAAAGGAATGCAGATGACTATACAGGAGGAAGGAAAAAATCACATGCTTAAACAGACATGACTTTTTGTAGCAAAGAAAAATAAATCTAAACGGAGATTGAAGAAATAGAGCAGATGCTAAAGTGATCATACCAGTCTGAAGAATTAGAACAGATACAATAGATAAGAAAAATACAAAAAAAATTTTACCTATACGAAATCAAAATAAAAAACTTCCATTAGGATTAGACCTTTACTTACAACTGAAGTTTCGTACACAGAGGATGACAAACAAATTAGTGAAATCCTAAAAGGCCAGTATGAGGCTAAGTCCAGCACCCCCCCCCCCCCCAACAAAAAAAAAAACATGAAAGTTGAAGATCCAGACAGCTTCTTTATGAATGACATCCAAACCCAAGATAATATAACTGATATTAACACAAATGGAGAAGACTTGAAATAAATTGACAACATGTCCATGCACTCAGCCCCTGGTCCTGACTCGTGGAATTCAATATTCATAAAGCAATGTACAGTACCAGTAGTGCAAGTGCTCAGTGCAATATGGAGGAAGAGCCTGGATACAGGGTAGATACCAGCAGTACTTTAATCAGTATATATATAGCTCCACTACACATGGGAGGCAGTGGAGCTATATCTATGTATAGTGCAACTTGTCTAGAGTTTTTGACTTTGGCAAAAACTATAGACCAGTTGTACTAATATCAAATATAATAAGTTTACGAACGAGTGATGAGGAATCAAATCACCAGTTTTATGGAAAACATTGGACTTCACAACCCAGGACAATATGGATTTAGAGCGGGAAGGTCCTATCTGTCACAGTTACTCAACCACTATGACAAAATCACAGAAGCAGAAGAAAAAATGCAACGAATACACAGACTTTCTAAAGGCATTTGTTAAGTGTGACCATGGAATGATTGCCCATAAAATGAGATCATTATGAATAATGGGTAAAGTGGGGCATTGAATTTTGAACTTTGAATGTTACTCTTTGCATTCTGTTTGGCAATCAAATAAGATTAAGTCCAAATGCAGTGAAAAGCACTATACCCCAGGGCATGGAATTTACACCACTGCTCTCTCATTTTTATCTTGGATATGGACAAAAATACTAGTCACAGCTTTGTCATTCTTTACAGAAGATAACAAATCAGCATGAAAATCTCTTCTGTAGAAGACACTGAAAAACTACAAGCTAATATTAATAAAGTCTTTGATTGGGCAATGGAAAATAAAATTATGCTTAACAGTGATAAGTTCCAGTCACTTAGGTATGGTGGAAATGAGAAACTTAAACGAAACACAGGGTACAGGACAATCAGACCTACTCATAGATGGAAAGCAACATGTAAAAGATCTTGAAATTATGATGTCTGATGACCTAATATTTGGTGAACATAACCCAGAAAATATAGTGGCAGCCAAGAAAACAATTGGATGGCTTATGAGAACGTTCAAATCCAAAGATCCCACAGCAATGCTAATACTAGTATTTAAATCACTGATGCTGTCCTTTCTCCAGTACTGCTCGGTACCCACTTCCCCTTTCAGAGTAGTAGAGATTTCTGAAACAGAGGGAATACAGAGAACCCATACGGGATCCACAGACTTCATAAAACACCTAAATTATTGGGGCCATCTCAGAGCTCTCAAAATGTACTCTTGGAAAAAAAAAGACAAGAGTGGTATCAAATAATACTGGAAGATCAAGTCCCAAATTTGCACAGTAGAATAGCAACATATTGGAGCAAAAGATATAGAAGGAAATTCAGAAATGTAAAGGTACCAGAGGCACAATCAGAGATCACTGTCAGAACATTAGAAGTTGATGGCTGTTCAGTACCCTCCCAGCACGCATTAGAAATATTGCCGGAACAAAGGTGGATGTATTCGACACTCTTTAGACAATTTCCTGCAAGAAGTGCTGTACTATCCAGGCTGTAGTGGTAATGTGGGCCTGCAGGCTACTCCAAGCAACGGCCTGCTGTACCAAGTTATCAAGTTGAGCCTGGGCCCAGGCCGGGCTTGGGAAGTAGAAGAACTCCTGGAACCCTCTCCAGCTATGGCCACCAGCGCCCAGAGCAGGGGGGTGTACAGCTATGGCAGCATAGCTGATGCAACAATATAATGGAGGCAAAGAACCCCCCCCCCCCACATGATAAAAACTAAATGCAGAGGGCATGAAAGCCAATGACAAAGAAAACCCGGGCATGGGGCTGCCCGAGACTCACATTCTGAGAATAAGTGGGTGCAAACAGGCACAAAAGAAAGGTTCCCCCCACCCCCAAGAAATTCCTGCAACATACCAAGCAGACAGGTATGATAAAACTGCACCAAGCAAAACAAGGATAGACCATCAGCCACGCACACCCCAATGACTCTTAACGCACCGAAAAGGAGAAAAAGATCCAAACGGCAAAGATGAAGGATCCAGTAATGAAGCGAAACCAAGAAGTACAGGAAAAGGTCCCCTTAGCTGCAGGAGTAGGAACCAGAGACAAATCTCCGGAAGAACAATCCTGTCGAACCAAAACCACATGGCACTAAACCCTAGGGGTAAGCAGTTCCTTCCCGGTCTTTCTGTGCCTGTCATATTTGCATAGCTTCTCCATCTTGTTCTTCTATATCAATTGTAAGTTCCTCTGACTCTCAGTTCCATCTTCCTTCTCAGCCCCTTTATCTTTTGCTCCTCCCCAGCCTATGATTATCCAGGCTGATATCCACCCTCCCCAACCATCCGTAGAGCCGGAACCATTAGGGAGCCGGTCGGCCGAGCGGACAGCACGCTGGACTTGTGGTCCTGGGTTCGATCCCAGGCGCCAGCAAGAAACAATGGGCAGAGTTTCTTTCACCCTATGCCCCTGTTACCTAGCAGTAAAATAGGTACCCAGGTGTTAGTCAGCTGTCACGGGCTGCTTCCTGGGGGTGGAGGCCTGGTCGAGGACCGGGCCGCTGGGACACTAAAGCCCCGAAATCATCTCAAGATAACCTCAAGATATCCTCATTTGACCAATTATATAAGGGTTGCAGGTTGACCCCCCAGAGTCAATGCAAGGTAGTGTGAGCCATTCAGGAAAGGTTACACTATATGCAACAAAATGCAGTTTAACAAAAACTAAATTTAGCCCCCCAGCTCAATATATATAAAAGTCTTCCATATAATTTTTTTCAATACTTCAAAAGAACTCAAAACATTATTTTTATACCTTTTATTATAAAACAATAATACAAGTATGAAGATTGATGAAAACTAGTCAGAGATAAATTAAAATTTCAAATCATGTTTGTATATGCTAGATAATAATAATTTGCTGTTAAATATATTTACTATTTTATTTTAGCAAAGCAAAGTACCTGTATTAAGATTGAAATTAAAATGCACTATTTACATATGGATAAAAAATTACCAGATGCCTGTTGACCAGGGGCCAGATTCACGAAGCACTTACGCAAGCACTTACGAATGTGCACATCTTTCCTCAATCTTTGACAGCTTTAGTTACATTCATTCAACAGTTTACAAGCATGAAAACTTGCCAATCAACTGTTGCTATTGTTATAAACAGCCTCCTGGTGCTTCGGAGCTCACTAACTGTTTAATAATTGTAAACAAAGCCACCAAAGATTGAGAAAAGATGTACAGGTTCGTAAATGTTTGCGTAACTGCTTTGTGAATCTGGCCCCAGACCACCAACCACGAGGCCTTGTCCGAGACCGGGATACAGGGACGTTGATCTTCAGAATCAACCTGTTGACGACTTACTTAATGTTCTATAAAAATTATACAAAAACTTGACACTATTCACTCTATAGCCATCCCCAAACTCCTATACTGTACCTACCTTCCCATTAAACTTATCATAAATTCAG
Source organism: Procambarus virginalis (assembly GCA_020271785.1). Classification (NCBI taxonomy): domain Eukaryota; kingdom Metazoa; phylum Arthropoda; class Malacostraca; order Decapoda; family Cambaridae; genus Procambarus; species Procambarus virginalis. Next base: position 6,977,299 of record WNGS01162647.1, read on the forward strand.
CAATACAAATTTCAGATTTATCTGCAGATAAATTATATTTCGTCCAAACCACTGCACTGTTACCAGACACTTATCACTCACTTGTAATTATAGCTACCGTCTAAACTTCATCATGAAGAAAAGTCAACAAATATATAGGAAAATGAGGGCAAAAATAATATTGCATTAAATCTTCAGACATGTTTAATGTGCTGCCTAGCATATAACCTCACCTGTTTCATCTTACTCTGTATGGTTTTCTGTAATTTTGCAACCTCTTCACAAATTTCTTTACCCCTGTATTTGCTGGCCACCCCCCACTAAATCCTTTCTTCTTGTTTCCTCGCGGCCTGAATACACTGGCTACCAAATGTTGCCTCTTTTCCTGCTCCTCCTCTTGTAAAATTTCCTTCATCTTGGCTAAAGCATTAACATAGAGAGACTCGTAAGGTTTAAGCTCCTCCATGGAGATATTTAACTGAGTTGCTCCATTTAAATTATTTGAAAGTGCAGCTTTGAAGTCGCTCATCTGAGAAGAAAAATAAGTGATTACTACATTACATGTCTTGATAATTGTCCAGGACGGACCGAAATGTTGCAAATTCTTAAATTTTTTTGGATTTGTGAGTCGGTATCTTATTACTACATGTAATTACAACATACTGTACTGTAGACAAAATATGCAAGATATGTCATATAAATAAATACTGTATTTGTTAAATACCCATATTGGCCTATTATTGTTTTCAGAAACAATAATAGGAATTCAGAGATGGATCAAAGCAGCATCGAGTGGACAAAGACTTGTGTTAATAAAAAAAATCAATAAAAATCCCCAAAACTGTAAGCAAAATTGTTATTTAATCCACACACGATTAATAAAAGTGCAAAGAAATGTGGCAACCTCAGTGCTAACCACACGAGGTACTGTATCTCAAATTCTTTCCCATAATAGGCAAAAGCAGGTCTAGATACTTGAGGTTATCTTGAGATGATTTCGGGGCTTTAGTGTCCCCGTGGCCCGGTCCTCGACCAGGCCTCCACCCCCAGGAAGCAGCTCGTGACAGCTGACTAACACCCAGGTACCTATTTTACTGCTAGGTAACAGGGGCATAGGATGAAAGAAACTCTGCCCATTGTTTCTCGCCAGCGCCTGGGATCGAACCCAGGACCACAGGATCACAAGTCCAGTGTGCTATCCGCTCGTCCGACTGACTCCCTGATACAAGACCCACAACTGCCCCAGAAAACAAATGCTGGCTAACATAACTGGAAATAATGTTGGAGGCATACATAAAGAACAAAGGATGCTGGAAGTGATGAATATTGTTTAGAGCCTAGAAAATATTATCACAATCCTGGTCATTTTTATCATAGTCAGGGGTCATCAGTAATACTGTCATCGCTAAATAATAACAGTTACATATTTATTTTGACATTTTTAGGTGATGCTGTGGTCACAAGCTGAACAGCAATGCTGTTAGTTCATGCTGCATGCACCACCCTTGGTTGCTCCCACAGTACTGTGGCTCTCACACTGAAGAATATAAGCCCACGATTTTTGTTAAACATGGCGTCTACATTAGTTCATTGAAATATACAATGTCTACAAATGTGGCTATTTTTTTCCCCCTGGGGTAGTGTTACTTTCTAATTACTGAAGCCTCCAAAGTATGGAAAATTGGAGCTATGTTGACCAAACCACACACTAGAAAGTGAAGGGACGACGACGTTTCGGCCCGTCCTGGACCATTCTCAAGTCAACCATTCTCCCAATCAACTTGAGAATGGTCCAGGACGGACCGAAACGTCGTTGTCCCTTCACTTTCTAGTGTGTGTGGTTTGGTCAGCATATTTCAGCCACATTATTGTGACTCCTTGTCTGCAATTAGAGTTGTGACATTGTGACAGCACCAGATAAGCAATCTGCAGCTTTCAATTACCTTCAAGACGTCTCCTCTAAATCATCTGAGGTCAAATTAAAGCTTCAGGGAAATAATAGCCATTTCCTATACTTTGGATGCAAAAACAATTAGAAAGTAACACTTACTACCCAGGGACAAAATTGACCAACCTAGTTATTCACCCCAATATGAATTATTAAGGATTATAATAGGGTGAATAATTTATAGAATCCCCATAGATCAATGCATATGTGCATACAGATAAATGCACATACAATGCCTTTCTTTTGAATATGATCTGCTTCAAGTGGCAGAACTTTAAGTTTCTAGAGGTTAATTTGATCTATGCATTAACTGCATACTGTTTACCAAAGATTTTCATCATGAGTCAATAGTAGTTTGCATTTTTTTAGTAGTTTGCATTGCATAATTCCTTAAGCAACAAAGTTTGATAGCTCAGAAATGAAAAGCATCTTTCTGTTGACAACAGTGAGTAGATGGAAGTGTTGTTGGTGTGGTGCTGACAACAGTGAGTAGATGGCAAGGCAGACCTACTGAAAGTCAGAATATGCCATTAGCAGGCACTTGTGATGCCACAGTGGACTTAAAGCAGCTTTATGAATAAATCATCTAGCAGTCATTCACGACTGGACTCAATGTTGTCTTCCTAGTATCAACCTGACTCTGCAAGGATATTTAAAAGGTTCTTTATGTATATGTATAGAACTATAACCTGCTTGATACCTGCTTGATGGGGTTCTTCTACTCCCCTAGCCCAACCCAAGGCCAGGCTTGACTTGTGAAAGCTTGGTCCACTAGGTTGTTGCTTGGAGCAGCCCACAGGCACACACATTCACCACAGCCTGGTTGGTCCAGCACTCCTTGGAGAAAATTATCTAGCTTTTTCTTAAAGATGTCCACGGTTGTTACGGCAATATTTCTTATACTCGCTGGGAGGATGTTGAACAACCGTGGACCTCTGATGTTTATACAGTGTTCTCTGATAGTGCCTATGACACCCCGTAGGCATGCCTACAATCACCTGCTGCTCCTTTTGTGCCCATGGAATTTGTGAACCATGGGCATAAATGTCACGATTTGGTCCACTCAATTTGGAAGGATCATACCATAGGGAGCAATCAAGTGCTCCACTTGGGGAAAGAGCTTTGCATATTCACTCAAAAGCATTATGGCGCACTTTTCCTTAAATAGCAAACTTAAAAGGAAAAACGTATATTTACATACCGTATCTTTAGTAACAAGGGAGAGTGCAGTTCCAGGTTTGCCAGCCCTAGCAGTTCTTCCTATACGATGAACGTAGGTGCTCACAGATGTAACATCGTAGGACACTACATATTCTATGTCTGGGATATCCAAGCCACGAGCCATTGCATCACTAGACACCAGACTGTAAGGAAATGGATAATACTGATGAGAAATTAAAGTAGAGTAATTATACTACATTAAAACATCTTGCACAAAAATTTAAGGTAATACTGAAAGGGAACTTTGTTTTAGAGCCATACAACAATGTTGTTGGTTTAAAATCCATACAATGAAGCATTCCAAAGATATAAAATAAAAATTAAACAAAATGATTAGTAATGGGACGTAATTTGCAATTTCAACAGAAGCCATACGTGTTGCCTAAAAGTAAAGAATTTTAGTTTAGCATCAATGTTAGGGGGTTCTAGATACATTAAAAAAAAAGGCAAAATAGGGGAAAAAATTGAATTATATTCCGAGTGATATAATACTCCACTTACGTGTGGCTTTATAGCAAGCTGACCATTCTAAATCCACCTTATTGAAAGAATGAAACATGCCCATTCACTGCTTAACTTAAAACTATAATTGAATAATAAAAATTAGTTATTACTTACACATCAATTTTTCCAGCAGCAAACTGAGACACAATCTTATGCCGCTTATTCTTTTGAATTGAAGAAAATTCGGCAATTTTCAGGTCCTCGGACATAGCTGCCATAAGAACTGTAAGTTTATGGGTTGCTTGAATTGAATTTGTGAAGATCAGAACTTTGCGCCAAGATTTTGTGGTCAACATGTAATAAATTAGTAGTGGCTTCACAGACTCCTCCACGACTACATACTCTTCCTTCATCTCTGCTGGTCTGGTGTACTGATCAACCGTAGTGCCTACAACAGAAGCTTCCTTTACCTTCGTTCCTGAAACGTTGAAGTTGAATTTATTATAAATATAAACAAAAACAAAAAGATGTCTTCTCAAGTTAATAAAAGGAAATTTTATCTCACAGAATGAAGAGAGAGAGAGAACACCAACAAATCTCACAGATAAAACAGACCAACTCATATAACCTGTGTTAAATGTAATAAAATGCCTCATTCTGCTGGGTAATTGGTGGTTCCTTGGTGCTTGCTACCTAGCAAGCTTCACCCAGTTCACTCCATGCAAGGCCCTTGTGAGTCACTAAGCCTAGTGGGAGCCAGAGGCCAAAATCTGGCTCCCTCGAAAGACACATGGACCAGGATTAAAAGATCTTCCTAACCAAGAAAAGGACACCAGAATGGTGAACATAACAAAGCATAGAAAATGAGACAGCAAAGCCCTGAGATGCACAAACCACTCAATTGAGAAGCAGTTCTCTCATTAGTTCCACCTGCACACTGCCAAGGGAGTGTGCACACCTTCCTAAACCAACCAACTAGCCTAAATTGTCTCAAGTCATTTAGCCAGGAAGAAGGAAAACCTGCAGCCCTTAAACAGGAAAGGAGGGTCCCAAGGACCCACCACAAAGAGGCATTTCATTACTTTCAACACTAGTCTTTTGTGAGGGGTTCCAAGGCTGGCTCCTTGGTGCTTCCTCACCACAAAGGAAAAACAAAATGGAGTACTCACAAGGAGTGGAGGAGAGCAACAGAAAGTAACCTTAATAAAAGAGGACGTTAGCATGAGTTAATTGTTTCAAAGCCAAACAAGCCGACACAGACCAAGAACGTTTACTAAATAACAAGTGAGCTGCCAACACCCTGCTAGACAGCCAAAACCCAAACACAAATATCTAATCAAGACACATTTGAAAAAAACAGTCGGACCCGCAAACTTACAAACAGCATGGGTCCAAGGGAAAAGGAGCATAACAGCAAATGTCACAGATGTAAGCACCAGGCAAAATGGCAAGGTTCAAGGCTAGGGTTATTAAGGAAGTTGGTGCACACTTCCCAAGTGATATGTAGGTGGAATTAACGAATAGATCTGCTTCACGGCCAGGTGCTTCGCAAGTCCGAGAGCTTTGCTCTCTCCATTTTTAATGCTTTATTTACCTTGCTATTTGCATGGTTTCCCCGCCTCTCGTGAACTTGGTTTCCCTACCTCTTGCACCTCTTTAGAGATTGCCAGGTTTGTACCGTCAGTCCCCAGTACACTTATAATGACTCACAAGAGCCTCGCATGGGTTGAATTGGGTGGGACTTGCCAGATAGCAAGCACCAAGAACCCACCTTAGGAACCCTCTCAGAAAAACAATAACAATAACTTACTTTTATCTGCACTAGAAGTACCGCTAGCAGTAAACAGTTTTGGCCTGTATAACGGCACGTGCTGTAGCCGTTCAGGATCATGGGAGAGAGTTGCAGAGAAAAGCAGGCGGTGGAGAGGAACGTGTGGGAACTGAGTGGTACCACTTCCCTGAAAGCCACCAATAAGGACATTCTCTGAGGCAGCCTCATGTTCCTTTACATACTGCTCCACACGGTTAATCCAGTCGCCACCATCTGCTGCAAGCATATGGTCAGCCTCATCAAAAACAAGGTACCTGAAGCCAAAACAAACTAGTTGTTTTATTTGTATTAAAATTACATTTTTCACATGCAGTTTAATGGAAAAAAATAACCAATTATTTTTCAATCATGGTGGTGACGGGGTGCGAGGAAAGCAGTGGGGTGGGGTGGAGTTGAGCAGAGGGATGGAGAGAACAAAGGGGTTCCATTGAACACTGCAAAGTTCATTGTAGAATGAACTACAGAAAGTTACTGGTGAGTGGAGGTCAGGATGGGGCTTATTATGCCACACTTTACTATTACAGTATATCTATTGAACCTAATTTGATATCTGGTCCCAATCAAGCCATAATTATAAAAAAATAAGAAAGAGAATGGCTAATTCCAAACAAATTTAAAATAATCTAAAAGTTAGATCCTGAGCTAGACATCAATGACAATTTTCATCTTTGGCAATACAAAGAAAAATAAGAACATTTGATATATAAACATATTATGACAATGATGATAAAACTTTATCTTTTACACGGAATACTGTAGTTCCAAGACCAGCTCAGAGACCAGCGTAATGTCTACAACTGACAACACTAGAAGCATCCCCTGGCACCAGGTCATTCATGTACATGGAACTATTTTATAGCAATGCTTACAGATTTTTAGATAATGCTTAAGAATGATTTCTCTGTACAGCATAGTTACGTATTTCTGGAAACAAGGGGCTTCACCACCCAATAATGAAGGGACATTCCTAGCATGATTGTAAGTCTTGAAAAACTTCAATTGAATATACAAAGTCATTTTCTAAAAACATAAACACTAATTTTTGTATAAACAAAAATACAATACAATTTTGACAAAACAATACACTTGCACCTGCCAGCGATACCTAATAATTTAGAATACTGTACAATTAATAGAATAACCTGTCATAGATTTATAATTACATGAATTTGTCTCCCATTCTGGGCATTGTGCTAACTTCTCACTTAAATAAGGAGTGTTAAAATACAAAAAAATAACTTATTACAGTAGATTAGAATTTTGCATCATTTACCTTCATAAAAAAGGGGTTATAATGCAAGTGTTTAATTTTCAGTTGTCAAAATCTCTAAACCCCCATTCGAATTTGCAGATTTATCCCTTTACTGTGCTTTATTTCTAATCATAAAAGTGAACCAAGAGCTTTAAGCTTTACAAGACCATCACACACAGTCCAGACATTTTGATTAGCATAAAGAACAAAATGGGCACTTTTCCATATTGCTCCAAAATTAGCTATTAGGCAATTAGACAAAATTTCATCCATACAATTGCTTTCCACTTTGTATGTTCTACAATCATTCCTTTGCCATAGCCACCTACACTACCATTATTTGGATTTTACCTATTACTCAATACTTAAATGTTTTAGGCACATTATTTTGTGTTTTCCTCCTATTGTTTTTTGCCTATCAGAGCCTATAAAGACTTACATCATCACACAAGAGTGGTAAAGGTCCCCTTTTTTCACAACAGCTGCACGTCACTTGAACAAAATTCTATTCACTAGCGGTCTGTATCCATAAAAAGGATTACGCTTTGGTCATAGTCAATCAGAGTCAATTATCCAGATTATGTATTACATTAATAGTTTGAAATTTAAACAATCTGGATTTGCTGTAGCTATTAAGATACACAAATGAAATTTTTACTGAATTTATTTTATACAAAATATACTTTATCCATGTGAGTTTATTTATTAAATTTGTACCAATGTCTCTCCTATTATTTGCACTAATAGAATCACATTATTTCTCACAGAAAAACAATGAACTCTTGAACACTACACATGTTTTACTGTAACGGAAATGCCTCTGTCAAGGCCCTAGAAACAATTAATTCTAGACAATCAAGACATCACTATTTCACATGCATCATCCTCTCCACAACTCTCTTCTCTGCAATATTTACTTCCGCTCCTGCCATCAACACACAGCTCCCGTACTGACTTAATATATCTCAACTTGGGGTAACACGCGACAAGCATGGTTCCTTATGTAGAATCACAAGAGGAAATGCACAATACAATTACATTAGCTGTTACTGTCAATTGAATGATGAACATATTAAAATGTACAGGCAGCACTTGATGTGCAAGAGGGTTATGTTGCTGTCAATAATGAGCAGTTAGAACCTTGCAAATCTATATATATATACATGAGAACATTGGGTTACAGTCCAGAGACTTTCAAAAGTCCAAATTTTCTGCTCTTTAGAGTCCAAGAAAAGTCCAAGATCCCTACTCTTTATTGAATATGCGTATGCCTAAAGCACTACATATAACAAGTGGCTTTATATAATAAACAATTACTTTACCCATTATGTAACCAGTTTAACTTGGCCAATGTATTGGCTAATGAATAAAATTCTATTAAAATACCTTTTTAATCATTAACATTTGATGCTTCCTAAACTTTACAGTGCATATACAGCACATAAGCAAATCTGGAATGCTTGCATTGATGCAAAAATCAAATCCAGAAAGTTTGATATCATAAGAATATGTGTGTATGGGAAGTCCAACACACTGGGACCAAAGAGCCAGAGCTCAATCCCTACGGGTTCACCATTGCCCGTGCTACTTGGAATTTTTTGTTCCAGGTAGCGAATCTTAAACAACAACAATCAATCCCTGCAAGCACAATAAGGTGAATACACTGCCAAGAACACTGCAAATCCACAAACTCGTGCAACCCGTCCTCGCAAATTCGTACAGTCAATATTGACTTATTAAATACGTGCATAGGTGACATACTAAACATAATAGATACCCTTAAAAAGCTTCATAGAAAACACCGACCTTACCTAACCTTGTTAGTATGTTAAGATAAGCATCTTATAGCTTCGTAATTACAATTGTTACTGAACCTAATATAGGTATAGGTTAAGTAATAATTGTAATTACGAAGCAATAAGATGCTTATCTTAACATACTAACAAGGTTAGGTAAGGTCGGTGTTTTCTATGAAGCTTTTTAAGGGTATCTACAGTATTATGTTTAGTATCTCACCTATGCACGTATTTAATAAGTCAATATTGACTATACGAATTTGCGAGGACGGGTTGGACTCTTGAGATTGTCCCCACTAATCAGGGTACAGTACACTGAAATATTTACCCACCAACTTTGAAGAAGTTATAAAAGTACTAACCCACGTATCACCAAATCCTCATACTCTACAGCCACTACAATTGAGGACTGTCTGTAGTAATAACAAGTTTCAAATAAGAGTAATTTGAAGTCTTTCCCCTTATCACAATTCACCTTCTTGATATAGTCTCAGATTGTAATATAAAGTCAAACTTACCTCAGCGAAGAAAGATCAATGCCTTTAGTGAGCCTCAGATGATCGGCCAGCTTGCCAGGTGTGGCCACCAGAATGTCAACACACGAATGATAGCCTCCATAGTCTTGACGAACCAAACTTTGCTGCTCCTTCACAAATGATTTCTGTCCAACTGCTATGCCGACCTTAAGGTTGCTGACCTTTACATACGTCTGGAAGACTTTGTACACCTGAAAGGAATGAACGGTATCAAACTGAACAGAAAGAAACATAAAACTAAAACTTATTACTAACTAAAAATAAAACAAATCATGCATAAGTTCTCTAAATAGAGTACTGTATTAATAGAGCTGAACAACAAGAGAGCCAAGCTCATATTGGCAATTTTTATATTCTTAAGACACATTTTGCTAAACACATTTTTGTAATTACAATATAAATACTATAATAGTGATACAAAACAAATAGCTTTAAGCAGTATATTTTTTCTTGGTCACAATGTCCTTTAAAAAAAAAAAAGCACATTAGAAAGAGGAAAAGCCATAATAAATAAATATAAATAATCCAATCCCATACATATTTTTCCCCACTTCTAATACATGGGTTTAGTCTATATTTGTCCCAGCTACATTACTGTTACAGTTACTTTTAAGGCCTTTAAAACTACACATTATACTTAGCAGTACCTGGATCGCAAGCTCTTGCACAGGTAATAGCACCAATGCACGTATTCTTGGCACTGTTCTGCCGTTGAGAGCCTGGATGATTGGTAGAACATAGGCAAGAGTCTTTCCGCTGCCAGTAGGTGCAGATACACAGATGTCGTGTGGTCTATATCTGCTAGAAATAACGTTAGGTATACATAATTGATAAAGGAGTACATTTATTTGATTAATGTCTTCAGTTATGAGAATAACTTATCATTTGCATATAATTTCAATCCAATACAAGGATAAATTAACACTACAGTCAACTACATCACATCTTGCAGGATCAGGACCAAGGCCTTCATCACGATGAAACAAATACTGTACTGAATTTTATACAGCACTTATACTTCATAGAGTATTAATAAGCCCCATATTACCTAAAAAGCCTGGGGTCCCAACATCCTGCTCTATTTCTTCATACACTAATATATTAATGTGGGTATGTGTGTAGAAGGGGCTTTTGTTTTTATATATGTATTTTGTACAAGAAAGAAGGCAAGGCAAGGTAATTAACAGAAGAAAGCACTAAGCCAGTCTGACTATATAATACATGGAAGGGATACGAGGGCAAGGATTTAGGAAAGAATGGAGGGAAGGAATGGTGCCCAACCGTTATTTTACTCTACAGGGGTGACCAGGGATGCCAGATTGGGCTACTTGTAGCCCAATTCGATTACCAATTAGGATAATTGCATTCAATTAAAAAACCATCTACGTACGTCGCTACTTACTATTTTTTTCGGCTACAGTTAAAATAAGCTTTGCTGTTTATTCTAAAAAGCGAATTAATCGGAAAAAAATATTTGGCTACTTTTATTGTAAAGTTTGTAACAATTAGTTCTTCAGCTCGCGACTTTCGGCAACTCAAATCTGGCATCCCTGGGGGTGACAGCACAATGCCACCCACTTCCCAGTCTGTGAATGACAAGAGGGAGGAGCTACAAGAGGAATACCCCAACATGTTGACAGCGAGCACCATTCAACCTCAGAACGGCACACCAGCTCTCACTGGCCGAGAATTAATTATACTGCTCATTCTGTTGACCGAGCAAAAATAAAAATATACAGTATACTGTATTAATTGCATAGTAATGAATTTTCACATTAAAAAGAAAGAAACTTCTAAGAGCAAACACCACTTTAACAAATCAGTTACAACAGTTATAAATCACTATAACAAACCACTATAACACTAAAGTGATTTGAAGGAAGAGTGATATTTATTATTTATATTATTATTAAATAATTATTATAATAATAATTGTTGTATTTAATAATTATCACTCTTCCTTCTGCTTGGTCTTGAAGGAAGCCGGCCTCGGGTGAAAGAAGACTGCGATGATCTCTGTCTAAAACCCATAGGTGCAGGACCGGAATGTCCACCTCCTGGGGCTCGTGCGGCCCAGGCTCTGCTTCAGGAGGCTGGAGTTGTTCTTGCCCTCGATGGGGTCGTTCTTCTCCGGCCCCGACCACGGCGGTCTCTGGTTTTGGAGTCCCTGTGCCCTTCTTCACCAACTTCGAGGTCAACCCTGGAACTCACAGTTCCTGCAACGGCGCTGGAACCAATCTTATTGGCGTTTGCCTTTCCAGTGAAAACTTTCTGCACCGTGGAGAGGGGGGACCTGCTGCCTGGGTAGCAGCTTCACCATATCAACCTACCCTGGCTTTGTGCCCTGGTGAAGCCACTCCAGACTGACAACCAGAGCACAACTCCATAGTCTCCCGAGACCAATGGATGCCTACTATAACACTATAACAAATCAATGGGTCAGTGCTAAACCAGGTATGCCTATATTTCTTCTAATTTGATCATGATGGACAACTGTATTTGGGATGGGTTGGAATGGAAATACATGTCACAAAACAAGAAGGTCATTTGATTGTGACCGAGGCCACACCACCCAACTACATCTTTCCCCATACAAGACAAACTTTCTATTGCCCATACAATTAGGAAAGCCATTAATATTGTTGCATTAATTAACCTTCATAATCTGCTTCACTTTGCCGCTAGTAAAAATCCCTGAATAATGCTTTATCATCCTTATGGGCTGGCATTAAAGATAGGCATCTGAAGTGTTTGCATCAACCGCGGGATGCAAGACAAGAGCTGCATCACAAAACATTACTTGGCCACCACCCATGATTCACGTAGACCTTTTTGTGGCCAACCCAGGAAATTGAATCACATACAAGAACATTTTTAGATTATACAAAGTTGCATAACTACCCCATTAGATACTAGTTACTGTCAGATGAAAGGTATTTGGATACAATGTAGTTGACTGTATATACAACTTGTATATAATTTGAACTCAGATGAACTTTAAAAAATATTTTACATGCAATCTAATTATTAAAAAATACAGAACAGTACAGTATTGCACTGTACTTTATATATCACTAAAACAGCAACTATCAACTAGGTTACTATTAAATATATTTAAGAAACATAAGCATGGTGCTGTGAATAACAAGTGCATTTATTTTTTTATCAGAATGCTTAAGTGCCAATGAAAGCTACAGCACCTTATTGAATTTCACATTAATGACCATGGATTGAAATGCGGCTGGAGACCAGATGGGCACATAAACAAAGCTACCACACGCGTCCCCTCAACACACCTGATAGATAGAGAACTAGCACTGGCGAGAATCTCTGGGATAACAGCTTTCTGGACAGGGAAGAACCGCTCGATCTTCTGCTCCACTAATATTTCCTTAAGAGATTTATCTAGTCCTTGAATGGAATCTATGGAAATGCTGTCCGACTGCAGATCTCTACCAATAACTGTGGGGTTGGCCAGCCACTGTGGTAATGTCCGATGTAGCTGAATTGGACAAATTGTTCATATTAATAATCAGACACTTGATTTATATGAATATAATTTCATAATACATATAAAAGAAAGTAAGAGTGCAGAAGTACACATTTAAAACTAGTAAAGGTGTATTGAAATTAAAAATTACAAAAAAGCAAGACATGAAATATGAGAGAATACAGCAGAATACCCCTGTATATTTTTTTAAAGAATCGGAATCAATAATCATATCGGAATCGAGAAGTTTTAGTGAAATCGGTATCGTAACTGGAATCGTTAGAAATTTTAGTATCCCATCATTAGTGGTTATGTTCGTACTGGTGGTGATTGTTTGTAGTTCAGTAGTTATTTGTTGGGGTTTTCATGGATATAGCAGTGATTACAATTGTGCTTATATTGATTGTGGTAGTTATCATCATGGTGGTTATAGTGACGATTTAGTAATACATTAGTTGTTATGGTATTTGTATTGGTTATAATGTTTGTAGTGATACATCCAAGAACCAAGCTGCCAGGAGGTGCTCGGATGTTTCCCTCCCCACTATGCTGTCAAGTCACCTGGGCATAGCACAAAAGAGCTGGTTGGATGGACCACACCAACCACTGGAGCTGCGTGAACACCGAGAATAACCCTGTGGCTGCACCACATGGTGCACACACACATTTGGGTGACTTAACACACCTAACCCTAACCTCGTTCAAGAGTCCAAAGGGACGTCACCGACCTTTTGCACGCCGCAAGAGCCGCCCCCCATGAATGGGAAGGGCTCGTCTGTACGACCGTCGCAGGGCAGCCAGGACACCGGCGGTTTCGCCCACCGGACAAGAGGAGAAGCCGAAGCCACATCCCCAGCCGGTAGGGTACCAATCCAATTGAACAACTGAAATGCCAACATACGCTAAAACCTGCTAAACTTCAAACTCTAGGAAGGAAAAGGGAGACAAAAACCAGGAAATGAACAGGAGGGGGAAGAGCCAAGTGAATGCTTCGAAAAAATCATAGAAAAACAGCAAGCACAACAAGCCATATACAAGTCCACTACCACATCCTACAGCAGCGAAGCAAACAACTTGGGAACGGCACCCATGGCTGCAGCAGCAGGTAACAAGGTAGAGAAGCAGGAAAACCTGAAAAGGGAACCAAAATCCTCTCAAGATTGGTTGGTGAAGATCCCTGGCAAGTGAGTATGAGGCCTGTGGTCCACTGCTATCAACACTGAGAGCAACTCAAGCCATTAAGCCATGTGGAGCCGTCAACCCCAATATTACACGGCAATGCAAGAGCAAATGAGGCACTGTTGACAGAAGTAAAGCGAGAGCCCTTGAGAAAGACCTGAAAACCCAGAGTATGTTCCTTTCAATCAAGAGCCTGCAATTGACAGTAAAGCTGCCACTTACCCATAAAAACAAGAGTTGCCTACCAGCCAGGACAAAGCCGATACCTTATACCATATCTAGAAAGTGGGAAAAGATCCATACCCAAATGAGGACAGATCCAATTCAAACACAATGTCCCAGTTCTATAGCAGGAACCAAGGCAAGTCCCTCTTGAGTCATTCTCAGAGGAAGCCAAGACAATGAAAACATGTTCAGGAAAGACGAATCCAGGAAACAAACTGGAAAGGAGAGGTGGTGTCAACCTCGTACTGGGATGGAAGGATAAGAGCCAGTGTCCACACAGGGCAACTACCTGTTGATTTTTCAGGAGGACCATAGAGGGAGCCTACAGTCATGTTGGAGCATTATGGAGCCATCATTACCACTGGAGTTCTGGGCCTATATTATCACCAGAGCTCGGAACCTACATTCCAAGAGCTCAGAGCCTAAACACGGGAAATAGACAGGGCGTCAACAAGGAAAGCCTCCTAACACCAGGAAGCCGAATCCATGGGCCTGTCCCAAAGAAACAAAAGGCTCAACTGAAGGATAGTAGGCTCCCTAGCCTCTGTCAAATCCCTGGAGGAGACAGTCCCTGATGCTACCTCTACCATCCCAACATCCACTGTTGCCTGCAAACTCAAATCACAAAACTTCTGAGGAGTCTGAACCAACGTAAGAGACAAACGTCAGAACTGATGCTGTCGGCCAAACCAGCTGATCTCGTATCCCTATCTCCACTGCCTTGTAGAGAGCCAGATTATGATCCTAGCCTATTGTAGATAAGGATGGGTTTCAAAGGCAGGATGGATTTAACCATGGCTTGGTAGTACTGTATCAAAACATAGGCTCAAGTAGCTATTGAGGGGTCCATCCAAGAAAATAAAGGAAGTAAATATAAGCAAGGAAAAACCAAAATCCATCCCTCTACTGATTCCTGGACTCTTCAGCAAGTAAGGAAAGATATCAAGAGGATAATGCAGCTGTATCTCTGACATAATTGTAATAATGGATGCCTTTAAACAACAGATCAAATCCATCCACCAGGGCAACTGTGGGTGGAGACTGATCCGTTCCGTCTATTGAACATTGGATATATGATAAATCCACCCAATATACAGTATTTTGTAAATATGTACTGTATATTGAAATATACATTAAATCACTTGCTATAATAAAAATCAAGAAATTTGACACTAAATAACCAAAAAGAAATTTGGGGGCTTATTTTTGTATTTTATACAAATCCAATCAGGTTTAGATTTTCTGTTATCCAGATTTTTTAAGGAAGCACTGTATTACATAGTCTAAACATTTATACTGTACAAGTTTGTGCATCGTATGATACAATACCTAACCAATCTTATTTAATTTCATGACTGACCTCAGCTTCTAGTCGCCATGCAGATGATTTTACGTTATCAAATAAAGCACTTGAAAGAGTCATACATACATACAAATATTAGCTTATGTTAGTATGAGAGGCAACAACAAATAATTAATTACCATTTCTTTTTTAGTCGCGTCCACTTCTCGCATGAGAGTAAAACCGCCGATTTCTCTGTCTTTCATACTTCCTGACTTATCCTTGCCTTTCATTCGTTTCTCTTTTCTCTTTTCTTTTTTCCTTTCTCTTTTCTTTTCACTATTCTTTTTCTTTTTTTTATTCACTATTTCTTCTCCAGGTGTAGATGTTTCATTTACATTAGATGCATCTAATTCACTATTTATAATTTTTGAGTCTACAGAATTTTCCGTTTGTGGCGTTTCATGAATGTCAAGAAGAGTGTCGTGTGGTGGCTCTCCTGGCCGCAGAGGTCCCTCACCACCATCATGACTCGCACCACAAACACTGCTATCAACTTCGTTCACAAAATCTTCGGGCACTTCCTTCATCTTTTTTCTCTTTTTTTTCTTCACAGACTCGGGGGTAGAAAAGTTTACAGGCACATTTCCATCTTCTGGTTCAATAGCTTTGCTGTCTTCAGTGAATTGATCTGTGCTTTCTTCCATTCCTCTCTTTCGTTTCTTTTTCTTTGACGATTTCTCGGCGTTATTCTCCTCATGAATTTCTTGAGCCTGCTCTATAACACTAATGACTGTGTCTAAATTACTTGTCTTACTAATATTATCATAGACTTTCTTCTCCTTTTTCTTCTCTTTCTTTAGTGATTTGACGAGACTCTCATCAGCTGGCTCACAGCTCGCAGCATCTAATCTGTCCACCTGACTCTCTTCACCCACCTCCTCATCTGCCTTTTTCTTCTTCTTCTTCTTCTTCTTCTTCACCAGACCCTCCTCCATCCTTTCCTCAGTATTATTGAGCGTGTCAAGACAACTAGCATGCTCTATTTCTTCACCATTTTCTTCTCTCTCTTTTCTGTGCTTTTCCTTCTTTTTGTGTTTCTTGCCCTTTAGGTCATAAATAATAGTTTCTTCCTTAACCAATTCACTTGTTTCTTCTTCAAGTGTCTGGTTTAATTCACCGCTGTTTTCCTTTCTTTTGTGCTTCTTTTTCTTTTTCTGCTTTCTCTCTACATCACTAGAAACTTCCTCAATTTTACCAGTAAAGTCCGACTTACTGGTGGTAGTGGACACAGGTTCCTCTACTAATTTAAACCTCCCCACTGCAACATCATCTCCCACTCGATCATCGCCATTCATCTCTTTCTCTGCCTCACAGGTTTCCTTTTCTTTGAGTTTTTTCTTCTTTTTCTTTCTATGTCCATCACCAAAATCATCCTCACAAGTAGAAACCACTTCACTTGTACCTGTAATGTTGCATTTGGCACTAGGGTCAGCATGTCCTTCCTCATCTATAATGCTCTTGGTGGATGCAGGTTCATCAACAAATTTACACCGAGCCTCCACAAAATCGTCTCTCTGTGGTTCATCACTGCTTGTCCTTTGCTTTGCCTCGCTCAACAGCCTGTTACCTAGTGGTGACTTTCCAGCCTTCAAAGCCCTTGCTCGTGCATTGATACGATCCAATATGAGAGAAGCTTGGCTCGTACCGCCTGGTGAGCCGAGGCCTCCCCCACTATTCGATGAAGGACCCCAGTACCGACCTGGTGTGATAGGAGCACTCTGTGTCACCCTCATCTTTATGGTTGACTTGAAACTGAAAGATATTTAAAATGTAAAACTCATTTTAATTTTATATAAACGCAGCAGTACAGTACTGACATTGTACATAAATATACAGTATGCCATGAAAATCATAATCTTAAATACATTAATTTGTATTTATGAAAACCCACTGTATTGTGAAATAAGGCCAAGCTAAACTGACTAGCAGTGGATATGATACCAATACCAACAACCCACTTACCGAAATCTCCAGCACACTTGTCATCTATTAAATGCACAAGCAACGGTACAAGGATGAACTACAGGCAGCTCTCGATTTACGAGTACAGTACTGTATTTTAGAATTTGGATTCAGTTGTGTGTAGGAACATTTATATCACGTTTCATAGCCTGAGGGTGAATTTGAAATGTATGAGAGTTTAGATCCGATTAGTGTAGGTTATCAGACAATGTGAAAATTTACTGCATTCGCGACAGTGTGTCAGGCTCCCACACACATATTCCTTTTTAACATTTTGGGATTATAGTCTTGAATCACTGCACATCACATGCATTCTGATCTTCATTATGTAGCTTACTGTTGTCGATATAAATGTAGCATGATGCAATGATTGAAAGATGTTACCAATGTATGTAACGATGTGTCACAAGTTCAGGGAAGCACAATGCGTACAAACTATATAATGATCACAGCAATGGAATTGATCTATCAGGAAAAAGTGTCAAGCCATTACGACTATATAGCACTTGGAATCGATCAGGATAAGGATTTGGGATGGGACAGGGAAAAGGAATGGTGCCCAACCACTAGGACGGTCAGAGATTGAATGTCGAATTGCATGAAGCGAGACCGTTGCCCTACCATCCAACCCAAGTGACTGGGTGGTCACTTAATGATCACAGCAAATATAATAGGCATGCCGTGGCTGTGTTTGTAGTGGTTATTGTGATTTTTAATATTGTATCTGTAATGAAATTTCAAGACGTACTCTTTTTGCTCCTACAGCCATGGTGATAACTTGATGAACCAGGATATTTCTACCTTAACCCATCCTAACTCCCGTTTTGCTGGGAGCAACCTACAAGCCCATACCGCCACAGCCCAGCTGATCAGAAAGTTCCTACAGGAATCTTTCTAGCTCTCTCTTGATAGCTTTAACTCTTGTTCCAGCATTATTCGTTACAAGCTCTGTACAAGTAGAAGGTTCAATAGTCATGAGCCTCTATAGTTCATAGTATTCTCTAATATTGTAGAGCTCATGGTACCATTCCTTTTCATGGGGTACTGTATATTCTACATTCCTACCATCTCTTTCATTGCATAGATCAGTAACTTAACCAAGTGTATTTTTATATACAGTATATGTATAAAATATGTGATATTTCTATCGTTTCTATCATCTTTAGTCTTGGGAGCACTGTAACTAGATTCTGCGTGCCTTGTGTGCATTATTGCCAGCAGTAATGAATCTGCAAACCATCTATTTGTATATGTCTTGACAGTCTCGAAAGAGCAATTCCGGATCATTATTCCAGGGGAGATGAAGAATATGATTATCAGGGAGGTATCCCTTGTTTTAAAAAATTTCATAATCTACCCAACCATTTTCCTGGTAGATGCTAAGTTGGCTTTGTTGAATTCAACCATCAGCCGTCAATTTTTTACACAAGTATTTAAATGCTACGAAAAGATTTTACTGCATCTTGTAACCTACAATAAATTTAAGTTCTTAATTATTTCCCATACCCAACTTCAGAACTGTACAGTAGCTGGAATGTCACTTGAATACAGTATCATTTATTTTTCCCCTGGTCCAATGAAAGATTTTGTAGATACAGTACTGTATCTGAATGTATTTAGTGTCTTCTGCAAAGGCAATTCTCATGCAGGTTTGCATAACATTCACAAAGAACAACATAAAGCTGTTTTGTGATCTGGTCTATACTTTTTTTTTTTTTTTTTTTTTTTTTTTGAGATATATACAAGAGTTGTTACATTCTTGTACAGCCACTAGTACGCGTAGCGTTTCGGGCAGGTCTCTGGAATACGATCCTCGCCGCGAAGAATCGTTTTTTCATCCAAGTACACATTTTACTGTTGCGTTAAACAGAGGCTACAGTTAAGGAATTGCGCCCAGTAAATCCTCCCCGGCCAGGATACGAACCCATGACATAGCGCTCGCGGTACGCCAGGCGAGTGTCTTACCACTACACCACGGAGACTGTAAACTCATATACTCCTCATATACTATATATGATATGAGGATAAGAAAGTGTAACAGCGCAAGAACATACAGTACCTTGAAGCACAGAAGGAAGGAAGGAAGTATCAGGGAAAAGTGCCAAGCCATTAAGACTATATAGTACTGGGAAGGGGTCAGGATAAGGATTAGGGATGGGACGGAGAGGAAGAAATGGTGCCCCAACCACTTGGACGGTCGGGGATTGAACGCCGACCTGCATGAATCGAGACCGTTGCTCTACCGTTACAATATCATTTACATTATTTACAAAAGCTACAATTAATAAAGAACTAATTAATAATCCCTGAATTTCTAATTTCATATCCAAATTAAACCAATAGGATAAAAACACATTAGGCTCTGTATGTTTTTTTTCAACATCTTCAAGTTGCACTTACAAACCTGTACATCTTTTCTCAATCTTTTGCAGCTTTGTTTACAAGCAATAACAAGCAAAATCATCTATTTTACTTCACATGACCCTGTAATATGGTTCACTTAAAGTAAATGACTTATGGTGTGATCTGCATTTTATATTACAATAATTGTCCAGATATTCAATTAAGTTGAATTACATTTGACTAGGCTAGGTCCGGTTAAGTCGGGCGAAATGTTGGCACCCGACTCGCCACTTCTATTTTATCTCCCTCATAACAAAAAACAAGAATCTCTATTTAAATAGTAAAAAACCCACCATGTAGCTATACACAGTAATCAACCAAAATATAATAATAATTATCTTTCTTAAATTGGGGCCACACCGGCCATCTATGTGTTCTTGTATTTTTTTACCAGGGCATGAACCATTATTAAGATTCAGTTAATCAAAAGTACAAGACCAAATTATTTTCAAATTAACAGCTTATACAGTATAATGGGGCGTCGACTTACGATGCTAATCCGTTCCCAGAGACGGAGCGTAAGTCGAAATATCGCAAGTCGAAGCGATTTTTCCCATAAGAAATAAAGGGATTTGAATTAATCCGTTCCCCACACCACACGCTCGGTCGACCAGAACGTGTACCAACAAATATTGTAAGTCGACACCATCGGATGTTGAGTCTCATTTTTCGATGAAATTTACAATCGTAACTCGGAATTATCGTAAGTAGGGGCAATCGTAAGTCGAGGTGCCACTGTATTATTGTTTTGTGCTACTTGTAAGGAATATATATCAATAAAATAAAGGACACATACCAGATAAATGTGTCCCATGATTAGTCTGTTCTGAGCAGCAAACCTATTTTACATGCAAATGATCTCAAATTTACTTTAATATTATTTTCCACCCTATGTTGCAACTCAAGAGATCAAATTATATTACGTAAATTAACCCATAACCAGCTCTTTTCATTAAAAATAAACTTTAAAGCCAAGAAAATTATATCACCACATTCCAGTCACATGCTAACAGACAAGGCTAAATAAATGAATTTAGTAGATGCTTACTACCTGTACTGGCAGAATGTGCGTAAATATCAGCGGCAGCAGCTTGCCTGAATCTACATCACTTTCAGATCAAAAATGAAAATGATACTTCTAAGCATATTTATTCCACCAACTAGGTAATAAACCCATGGAATCACCTACCCGCTGAGTCCATAGTTGCTAAGACAATACTTCTGTTTAAAATTCACCTAGAAAAAATTCTTAGGAACAATGGTGGGACTTTTATTTATTAATTTATCGACTGTGCCAGGGGTCAGGCAGACAGTGTATTCATACATGTTACGCTTACATCGAGGTCAAATTACTGACCTCACTCAGAATACAACCCCCACAAGAAGCTGACTAACTCCTGAGTACCTACTTACTGCTAGGCATAAGGTGAATGGAAATGTGCCCAACCATTTCTGTCCCACCAGGGATTCGAACCCAGAATTCTAGATTGCAAGTCCAGAGCGAACTCAACTGTACTACTGGGACTTTGACAAACCACCAGCTTCCTGTCCCTGTCAAGGCTGCTAAAAGATAGTAGTCCTCAAGGTAAAACTGTTCAGTGTGCGTATTACTTTTGTAGGTTTACCACAGAGCTATTTGGAGATCAACACAGTTTATTGCACTATATACATAATGAAAATGTTGTAAACTATACATATAGCCAGAAAACATGACCAAATACAAAGTGATACCTCGTACAGCAATGACAACTATCATTTACTACAAAAACAAGAAGTTAAATAACGACAAATAACCTTTGATTACCCAAGCAATTCTCATCACCCTTCAACAGCCTGGCCCAAGTGAGCACTGCCCAAGGAACAAAATTAACATACCGTTAACACACTAAGATCCGGTCCTCCCGGTCCTCTATGCTAGCTGTTGACACAAGACCATCTACTGAGGTCTGACCAACACTACACACACACACTATGATCTACCGCCAGCATTTTAACTAGAGGCAGTGTACAGTACACTCTACACCTGCAGTAGGGCACACAGGGGTCAGAGTGCCGCCTGTTGTGGGGTCATGGAAGGACACCAGAGGCCAAAGCGTCAACATTCACGTGGGTGTTGTTTTAGGTTTCAGGCAGCAAGTAATCCGCCAAGTTATCTCATTTCCGGTAAATATGTACAGTCTACAAATGTAAAATATGCCAATATAAACATATATATATATAAATACAGTACTCATATATTCTGTTTGTAATTTTTAAAGCTTCATTAACTTATATGGAAACAAATTCAATTTGATTTCTCCATAAAATTCCTGAAATAAAAATAATGTAAAACATAAAAATATGGTATAAATTTTACACATTTACACATATGAGGACTTCGTTAATAAAATAACAAAATGAACTAAACCCTCTAGTTCGTTTAGCTAAGCAAATAACAATGTTTGACGCTAGTTACAAAATTATCAATGTTGTATGCACATGTACACACCCTCATACATACATGTTCATATATATATATATATATATATATATATATATATATATATATATATATATATATATATATATATATATATATATATA
>WNGS01162647.1:7000492-7014750 GCA_020271785.1 Procambarus virginalis
TATAGATGAGGAAGGACATGCTGACCCTAGTGCCAAATCAACATTACAGGTACAAGTGAAGTGGTTTCTACTTGTGAGGATGATTTTGGTGATGGACTAGAAAGAAAAAGAAGAAAAAACTCAAGAAAAGGAACCTGTGAGGCAGAGAAAGAGATGAATGGCGATGATCGAGTGGGCGATGATGTTGCAGTGGGGAGGTTTAAATTAGTAGAGGAACCTGTGTCCACTACCACCAGTAGTCGGACTTTACTGGTAAATTGAGGAAGTTTCTAGTGATGTAGAGAGAAAGCAGAAAAAGAAAAAGAAGCACAAAAGAAAGGAAAACAGCGGTGAATTAAACCAGACACTTGAAGAAGAAACAAGTGAATTGGTTAAGGAAGAAACTATTATTTATGACCTAAAGGGCAAGAAACACAAAAAGAAGGAAAAGCACAGAAAAGAGAGAGAAGAAAATGGCGAAGAAATAGAGCATGCTAGTTGTCTTGACACGCTCAATAGTACTGAGGAAAGGATGGAGGAGGGTCTGGTGAAGAAGAAGAAGAAGAAGAAGAAAAAGGCAGATGAGGAGGTGGGTGAAGACAGTCAGGTGGACAGATTAGATGCTGCGAGCTGTGAGCCAGCTGATGAGAGTCTCGTCAAATCACTAAAGAAAGAGAAGAAAAAGGAGAAGAAAGTCTATGATAATATTAGTAAGACAAGTAATTTAGACACAGTCATTAGTGTTATAGAGCAGGCTCAAGAAATTCATGAGGAGAATAACGCCGAGAAATCGTCAAAGAAAAAGAAACGAAAGAGAGGAATGGAAGAAAGCACAGATCAATTCACTGAAGACAGCAAAGCTATTGAACCAGAAGATGGAAATGTGCCTGTAAACTTTTCTACCCCCGAGTCTGTGAAGAAGAAAAAGAGAAAAAAGCTGAAGGAAGTGCCCGAAGATTTTGTGAATGAAGTTGATAGCAGTGTTTGTGGTGCAAGTCGTGATGGTGGTGAGGGACCTCTGCGGCCAGGAGAGCCACCACACGACACTCTTCTTGACATTCATGAAACGCCACAAACGGAAAATTCTGCAGACTCAAAAATTATAAATAGTGAATTAGATGCATCTAATGTAAATGAAACATCTACACCTGGAGAAGAAATAGTGAATAAAAAAAAGAAAAAGAATAGTGAAAAGAAAAGAGAAAGGAAAAAAGAAAAGAGAAAAGAGAAACGAATGAAAGGCAAGGATAAGTCAGGAAATATGAAAGACAGAGAAATCGGCGGTTTTACTCTCATGCGAGAAGTGGACGCGACTAGAAAAGAAACGGTAATTAATTATTTGTTGTTGCCTCTCATACTAACATAAGCTAATATTTGTATGTATGTATGACTCTTTCAAGTGCTTTATTTGATAATGTAAAATCATCTGCATGGCGACTAGAAGCTGAGGTCAGTCATGAAATTAAATAAGATTGGTTAGGTATTGTATCATACGATGCACAAACTTGTACAGTATAAATGTTTAGACTATGTAATACAGTGCTTCCTTAAAAAATCTGAATAACAGAAAATCTAAACCTGATTGGATTTGTATAAAATACAGTACAAAAATAAGCCCCCAAATTTCTTTTTGGTTATTTAGTGTCAAATTTCTCGATTTTTATTATAGCAAGTGATTTAATGTATATTTCAATATACAGTATATATTTACAAAATACTGTATATTGGGTGGATTTATCATATATCCAATGTTCAATAGACGGAACGGATCAGTCTCCACCCACAGTTGCCCAGTGGATGGATTTGATCTGTTGTTTAAAGGCATCCATTATTACAATTATGTCAGAGATACAGCTGCATTATCCTCTTGATATCTTTCCTTACTTGCTGAAGAGTCCAGGAATCAGTAGAGGGATGGATTTTGGTTTTTCCTTGCTTATATTTACTTCCTTTATTTTCTTGGATGGACCCCTCAATAGCTACTTGAGCCTATGTTTTGATACAGTACTACCAAGCCATGGTTAAATCCATCCTGCCTTTGAAACCCATCCTTATCTACAATAGGCTAGGATCATAATCTGGCTCTCTACAAGGCAGTGGAGATAGGGATACGAGATCAGCTGGTTTGGCCGACAGCATCAGTTCTGATGTTTGTCTCTTACGTTGGTTCAGACTCCTCAGAAGTTTTGTGATTTGAGTTTGCAGGCAACAGTGGATGTTGGGATGGTAGAGGTAGCATCAGGGACTATCTCCTCCAGGGATTTGACAGAGGCTAGGGAGCCTACTATCCTTCAGTTGAGCCTTTTGTTTCTTTGGGACAGGCCCATGGATTCGGCTTCCTGGTGTTAGGAGGCTTTCCTTGTTGACGCCCTGTCTATTTCCCGTGTTTAGGCTCTGAGCTCTTGGAATGTAGGTTCCGAGCTCTGGTGATAATATAGGCCCAGAACTCCAGTGGTAATGATGGCTCCATAATGCTCCAACATGACTGTAGGCTCCCTCTATGGTCCTCCTGAAAAATCAACAGGTAGTTGCCCTGTGTGGACACTGGCTCTTATCCTTCCATCCCAGTACGAGGTTGACACCACCTCTCCTTTCCAGTTTGTTTCCTGGATTCGTCTTTCTTGAACATGTTTTCATTGTCTTGGCTTCCTCTGAGAATGACTCAAGAGGGACTTGCCTTGGTTCCTGCTATAGAACTGGGACATTGTGTTTGAATTGGATCTGTCCTCATTTGGGTATGGATCTTTTCCCACTTTCTAGATATGGTATAAGGTATCGGCTTTGTCCTGGCTGGTAGGCAACTCTTGTTTTTTTGGGTAAGTGGCAGCTTTACTGTCAATTGCAGGCTCTTGATTGAAAGGAACATACTCTGGGTTTTCAGGTCTTTCTCAAGGGCTCTCGCTTTACTTCTGTCAACAGTGCCTCATTTGCTCTTGCATTGCCGTGTAATATTGGGGTTGACGGCTCCACATGGCTTAATGGCTTGAGTTGCTCTCAGTGTTGATAGCAGTGGACCACAGGCCTCATACTCACTTGCCAGGGATCTTCACCAACCAATCTTGAGAGGATTTTGGTTCCCTTTTCAGGTTTTCCTGCTTCTCTACCTTGTTACCTGCTGCTGCAGCCATGGGTGCCGTTCCCAAGTTGTTTGCTTCGCTGCTGTAGGATGTGGTAGTGGACTTGTATATGGCTTGTTGTGCTTGCTGTTTTTCTATGATTTTTTCGAAGCATTCACTTGGCTCATCCCCCTCCTGTTCATTTCCTGGTTTTTGTCTCCCTTTTCCTTCCTAGAGGTTGAAGTTTAGCAGGTTTTAGCGTATGTTGGCATTTCAGTTGTTCAATTGGATTGGTACCCTACCGGCTGGGGATGTGGCTTCGGCTTCTCCTCTTGTCCGGTGGGCGAAACCGCCGGTGTCCTGGCTGCCCTGCGATGGTCGTACAGACGAGCCCTTCCCATTCATGGGGGGCGGCTCTTGCAGCGTGCAAAAGGTCGGTGACGTCCCTTTGGACTCTTGAACGAGGTTAGGGTTAGGTGTGTTAAGTCACCCAAATGTGTGTGTGCACCATGTGGTGCAGCCACAGGGTCATTCTCGGTGTTCACGCAGCTCCAGTGGTTGGTGTGGTCCATCCAACCAGCTCTTTTGTGCTATGCCCAGGTGACTTGACAGCATAGTGGGGAGGGAAACATCCGAGCACCTCCTGGCAGCTTGGTTCTTGGATGTATCACTACAAACATTATAACCAATACAAATACCATAACAACTAATGTATTACTAAATCGTCACTATAACCACCATGATGATAACTACCACAATCAATATAAGCACAATTGTAATCACTGCTATATCCATGAAAACCCCAACAAATAACTACTGAACTACAAACAATCACCACCAGTACGAACATAACCACTAATGATGGGATACTAAAATTTCTAACGATTCCAGTTACGATACCGATTTCACTAAAACTTCTCGATTCCGATATGATTATTGATTCCGATTCTTTAAAAAAATATACAGGGGTATTATTCTTCTGTATTCTCTCGTATTTCATGTCTTGCTTTTTTGTAATTTTTAATTTCAATACCTTTACTAGTTTTAAATGTGTACTTCTGCACTCTTACTTTCTTTTATATGTATTATGAAATTATATTCATATAAATCAAGTGTCTGATTATTAATATGAACAATTTGTCCAATTCAGCTACATCGGACATTACCACAGTGGCTGGCCAACCCCACAGTTATTGGTAGAGATCTGCAGTCGGACAGCATTTCCATAGATTCCATTCAAGGACTAGATAAATCTCTTAAGGAAATATTAGTGGAGCAGAAGATCGAGCGGTTCTTCCCTGTCCAGAAAGCTGTTATCCCAGAGATTCTCGCCAGTGCCAGTTCTCTATCTATCAGGTGTGTTGAGGGGACGCGTGTGGTAGCTTTGTTTATGTGCCCATCTGGTCTCCAGCCGCATTTCAATCCATGGTCATTAATGTGAAATTCAATAAGGTGCTGTAGCTTTCATTGGCACTTAAGCATTCTGATAAAAAAATAAATGCACTTGTTATTCACAGCACCATGCTTATGTTTCTTAAATATATTTAATATAACCTAGTTGATAGTGTGTGTATTCATGTCTAGTTCTTCTGGTTTCTCTATTCTTTTATTGCTGTATAATAATTGCTGTTTTAGTGATATATAAAGTACAGTGCAATACTGTACTGTTCTGTATTTTTTAATAATTAGATTGCATGTAAAATATTTTTTAAAGTTCATCTGAGTTCAAATTATATACAAGTTGTATATACAGTCAACTACATTGTATCCAAATACCTTTCATCTGACAGTAACTAGTATCTAATGGGGTAGTTATGCAACTTTGTATAATCTAAAAATGTTCTTGTATGTGATTCAATTTCCTGGGTTGGCCACAAAAAGGTCTACGTGAATCATGGGTGGTGGCCGAGTAATGTTTTGTGATGCAGCTCTTGTCTTGCATCCCTCGGTTGATGCAAACACTTCAGATGCCTATCTTTAATGCCAGCCCATAAGGATGATAAAGCATTCTTCAGGGATTTTTACTAGCAGCAAAGTGAAGCAGATTATGAAGGTTAATTAATGCAACAATATTAATGTCTTTCCTAGTTGTATGGGCAATAGAAAGTTTGTCTTGTATGGGGAAAGATGTAGATGGTGGTGTGGCCTTGGTCACAATCAAATGACCTTCTTGTTTTGTGACATGTATTTCCATTCCACCCATCCCAAATACAGTTGTCCATCATGATCAAATTAGAAGAAATATAGGCATACCTGGTTTAGCACTGACCCATTGATTTGTTATAGTGTTATAGTAGGCATCCATTGGTCTCGGGAGACTATGGAGTTTGTGCTCTGGTTGTCGGTCTGGAGTGGCTTCACCAGGGCACAAAGCCAGGGTAGGTTGATATGGAGAAGCTGTTACCCAGGCAGCAGGTCCCCCCTCTCCACAGTGCAGAAAGTTTTCACTGGAAAGGCAAATACCAATACGATTGGTTCCAGCGCCGTCGCAGGAACTGTGAGTTCCGGGGTTGACCTCGAAGTTGATGAAAAAAGGCACAGTGACTCCAAAACCGGAGACCGCCGTGGTCGGGGCCGGAGAAGAACCACCCATCGAGGACAAGAACGACTCGAGCCTCCTGAAGCAGAGCCTGGGCCGCACGAGCCCCAGGAAGTGGACATTCCGGTCCTGCACCTATGGCAGAGACTAGGTGCAGACAGAGATCATCACAGTCCTCTTTCACCCGAGGCCGGCTTCCTTCAAGACCAAGCAGAAGGATGAGTGATAATTATTAAATACAACAATTATTATTATAATAATTATTTAATAATAATATAAATAATGAATAGTATCACTCTTCCTTCAAACCACTTTAGTGTTATAGTGGTTTGTTATAGTAATTATAACTGTTATAACTGATTTGTTAAAGTGGTGTTTGCTCTTAGAAGTTTCTTTCTTTTTAATGTGAAAATTCATTACTATGCAATTAATACAGTATACTGTATATTTTTATTTTTGCTCAGTCAACAGAATGAGCAGTATAATTAATTCTCGGGCAGTGAGAGCTGGTGTGCCGTCCTGAGGTTGAATGGTGCTCGCTGTCAACATGTTGGGGTATTCCTCTTGCAGCTCCTCCCTCTTGTCATTCACAGACTGGGAAGTGGGTGGCATTGTGCTGTCACTCCCAGGGATGCCAGATTTGAGTTGCTGAAAGTCGCGAGCTGAAGAACTAATTGTTACAAACTTTACAATGAAAGTAGCCAAATATTTTTTTTTTCCGATTAATTCGCTTTTTAGAATAAACAGCAAAGCTTATTTTAATTGTAGCTGAAAAAATAGTAAGTAGCGACGTACGTAGATGGTTTTTTAACTGAATGCAATTATCCTAATTGGTAATCGAATTGGGCTACAAGTAGCCCAATCTGGCATCCCTGGTCACCCCTGTAGAGTAAAATAACGGTTGGGCACCATTCCTTCCCTCCATTCTTTCCTAAATCCTTGCCCTCGTATCCCTTCCATGTATTATATAGTCAGACTGGCTTAGTGCTTTCTTCTGTTAATTACCTTGCCTTGCCTTCTCTCTTGTACAAAGTACATATATAAAAACAAAAGCCCCTTCTACACACATACCCACATTAATATATTAGTTTATGAAGAAATAGAGCAGGATGTTGGGACCCCAGGCTTTTTAGGTAATATGGGGCTTATTAATGCTCTATGATGTATAAGTACTGTATAAAATTCAGTACAGTATTTGTTTCATCGTGATGAAGGCCTTTATCCTGATCCTGCAAGATGTGATGTAGTTGACTGTAGTGTTAATTTATCCTTGTATTGTTGAACATTGGATTGAAATTATATGCAAATGATAAGCTATTCTCATAACTGAAGACATATTAATCAAATAAATGTACTCCTTTATCAGTTGTGTATACCTAACATTATTTCTAGCAGATATAGACCACACGACATCTGTGTATCTGCACCTACTGGCAGTGGAAAGACTCTTGCCTATGTTCTACCAATCATCCAGGCTCTCAACGGCAGAACAGTGCCAAGAATACGTGCATTGGTGCTGTTACCTGTGCAAGAGCTTGCGATCCAGGTACTGCTAATATAATGTGTAGTTTTAAAGGCCTTAAAAGTAACTGTAACAGTAATGTAGCTGGGACAATAAAGACTAAACCCACATATTAGAAGTGGGAAAAATATGGAATTGGGTTATTTATTTTGATTTATTACAGCTTTTCCACTTTCTAATGTACTGTTTTTTTTTTTAGGACCTTGTGACCAAGAAAAAATATAGTATTTAAAGCTATTTGTTTTGTATTACTATTACAGTATTTATATTGTACTTGTATAAACTGTACAGTATTTGATTAAATGTGAAATATATTTTATAAATATATTTGTTATATCCTGGGTGTATTAATTTTAAATATTTAACTTCATATTGCCATAGCACAGTCAGTTAACATTGTGAATAAATGTAATCGTGCGTTTGAGAATACGTTTACGTACTATAGTGAAATACTGTGATGATGATGCTTGCCTGTCAGTGACTGCCGAGAAATGAGATCTAGCTCTTCATTCCCTGCGCCTAGACATTTATACTGGCGTGCTAATTCTCTCTCTCTCAACGTTAAGATTCGTATCATATTTTCTTAAATTTATGTATGGAATTGGCTTCAACAACTTTTCCTTCCATGCATTCCTCTTCCCAACCACTCTTACAAGGAATGAGAATTTTCTTACATCGCTGACTGAATTGTGTGTATCTTTTGCCCATGTTCCTTGATTCCCTGTGATAAGGGCAAGATTTTCAACATATGACTTTTAATTACAAAAATGTGTTTAGCAAACAGATGTCTTAAGAATATAAAAATTGCCAATATGAGCTTGGCCCTCTTGTTGTTCAGCTCTATTAATACAGTGCTCTATTTAGAGAACTTATGCATGATTCGTTTTATTTTTAGTTGTTAATAAGTTTTAGTTTTATGTTTCTATACAGTTTGATACTGTTCATTCCTTTCAGGTATACAAGGTCTTCCAGACATGTAAAGTCAGCAACCTTAAGGTCGGCATAGCAGTTGGACAGAAATCATTTGTGAAGGAACAGCAAAGTTTGGTTCGTCAAGACTAGGGAGCTATCATTCGTGTGTTGACATTCTGGTGGCCACACCTGGGAAGCTGGCCGATCATCTGAGGCTCACGAAAGGCATTGATCTTTCTTCTTCGCTGAGGTAAGTTTGACTTTATATTACAATCTGAGACTATATCAAGAAGTGAATTGTGATAAGAGTAATTTGAAGTCTTTCCCCTTATTTGAAACTTGTTATTACTACAGACAGTCCTCATTGTCGTGGCTGTAGAGTATGAGGGAAATGTATGTAGAGTGATAAGGGAAAGATTCAAATTACTCTTATTTGAAACTTGTTATTACTACAGACAGTCCTCAATTGTTTTGGCTGTAGAGTATGAGGATTTGATGATACGTGGGTTAGTACTTTTATAACTTCTTCAATTTGGTGGGTAAATTTTCAGTGTACTGTACTCTGATTCGTGGGGACAATCTCACGAGTTAGTGGATTTGCAGTGTTCTTGGCAGTGTATTCACCTTATTGTGCTTGCAGGGATTGATTCTTGTTGTTTAAGATTCGCTACCTGGAATAAAAAGTTCCAAGTAGCACAGGCTATGGTGAACCCGTAGGGATTGAGCTCTGGCTCTTTGGTCCCAGTGTGTTGGACTTCCCATACACACATTCTTATTTAGATATCAAACTTTCTGGATTTGATTTTTGCATCAATGCAAGCATTCCAGATTTGCTTATGTGCTGTATATGCACTGTAAAGTTTAGGAAGCATCAAATGTTAATGATTAAAAAGGTATTTTAATAGAATTTTATTCATTAGCCAATACATTGGCCAAGTTAAACTGGTTACATAATGGGTAAAGTAATTGTTTTTATATAAAGCCACTTGTTATATGTAGTGCTTTAGGCATACGCATATTCAATAAAGAGTAGGGATCTTGGACTTTTCTTGGACTCTAAAGAGCAGAAAATTTGGACTTTTGAAAGTCTCTGGACTTTCAACCACATGTTCTCATGTATATATATTAGATTTGCAAGGTTCTAACTGCTCATTATTGACAGCAACATAACCCTCTTGCACATCAAGTGCTGCCTGTACATTTTAATATGTTCATCATTCAATTGACAGTAACAGCTAATGTAATTGTATTGTGCATTTCCTCTTGTGATTCTACATAAGGAACCATGCTTGTCGCGTGTTACCCCAGGTTGAGATATATTAAGTCAGTACGGGAGCTGTGTGTGATGGCAGGAGCGGAAGTAAATATTGCAGAGAAGAGAGTTGTGGAGAGGATGATGCATGTGAAATAGTGATGTCTTGATTGTCTAGAATTAATTGTTTCTAGGGCCTTGACAGAGGCATTTCCGTTACAGTAAAACATGTGTAGTGTTCAAGAGTTCATTGTTTTTCTGTGAGAAATAATGTGATTCTATTAGTGCAAATAATAGGAGAGACATTGGTACAAATTTAATAAATAAACTCACATGGATAAAGTATATTTTGTATAAAATAAATTCAGTAAAAATTTCATTTGTGTATCTTAATAGCTACAGCAAATCCAGATTGTTTAAATTTCAAACTATTAATGTAATACATAATCTGGATAATTGACTCTGATTGACTATGACCAGAGCGTAATCCTTTTTATGGATACAGACCGCTAGTGAATAGAATTTTGTTCAAGTGACGTGCAGCTGTTGTGAAAAAAGGGGACCTTTACCACTCTCTTTGTGTGATGATGTAAGTCTTTATAGGCTCTGATAGGCAAAAAACAATAGGAGGAAAACACAAAATAATGTGCCTAAAACATTTAAGTATTGAGTAATAGGTAAAATCCAAATAATGGTAGTGTAGGTGGCTATGGCAAAGGAATGATTGTAGAACATACAAAGTGGAAAGCAATTGTATGGATGAAATTTTGTCTAATTGCCTAATAGCTAATTTTGGAGCAATATGGAAAAGTGCCCATTTTGTTCTTTATGCTAATCAAAATGTCTGGACTGTGTGTGATGGTCTTGTAAAGCTTAAAGCTCTTGGTTCACTTTTATGATTAGAAATAAAGCACAGTAAAGGGATAAATCTGCAAATTCGAATGGGGGTTTAGAGATTTTGACAACTGAAAATTAAACACTTGCATTATAACCCCTTTTTTATGAAGGTAAATGATGCAAAATTCTAATCTACTGTAATAAGTTATTTTTTTGTATTTTAACACTCCTTATTTAAGTGAGAAGTTAGCACAATGCCCAGAATGGGAGACAAATTCATGTAATTATAAATCTATGACAGGTTATTCTATTAATTGTACAGTATTCTAAATTATTAGGTATCGCTGGCAGGTGCAAGTGTATTGTTTGTCAAAATTGTATTGTATTTTTGTTTATACAAAAATTAGTGTTTATGTTTTTAGAAAATGACTTTGTATATTCAATTGAAGTTTTTCAAGACTTACAATCATGCTAGGAATGTCCCTTCATATGCAGGCGATGAGTCACACTAACGTGGCTAAAGTATGTTGACCAGACCACACACTAGAAGGTGAAGGGATGACGACATTTCGGTCCGTCCTGGACCATTCTCAAGTCAATCGACTTGTGAATGGTCCAGGACGGACCGAAACGTCGTTGTCCCTTCACCTTCTAGTGTGTGGTCTGGTCAACATGTCCCTTCATTATTGGGTGGTGAAGCCCCCTTGTTTCCAGAAATACATAATTATGCTGTACAGAGAAATCATTCTTAAGCATTATCTAAAAATCTGTAAGCATTGCTATAAAATAGTTCCATGTACATGAATGACCTGGTGCCAGGGGATGCTTCTAGTATTGTCAGTTGTAGACATTACGCTGGTTATGAGCTGGTCTTGGAACTACAGTATTCCGTGTAAAAGATAAAGTTTTATCATCATTGTCATAATATGTTTATATATCAAATGTCTTATTTTCTTTGTATTGCCAAGATGAAAATTGTCACTGATGTCTAGCTCAGGATCTAACTTTAGATTATTTTAAATTTGTTTGGAATTAGCCATTCTCTTTCTTATTTTTTTATAATTATGGCTTGATTGGGACCAGATATCAAATTAGGTTCAATAGATATACTGTAATAGTAAAGTGTGGCATAATAAGCCCCATCCTGAAAAATGAAAAATGACAGGTTGGATAACAAGAACTTTTCACACTAGAGATGCTATACCGATGATGACACTTTTCAAAACGCTTGTGCTCTCTAGAGTGGAGTACTGCTGCACAATGACAGCCCCTTTCACTGCGGGTGAAATTGCTGACCTGGAGAGCGTGCAGAGATCCTTTACTGCTAGAATCCACTCGGTAAAACATCTAAACTATTGGGACCGACTAAAGAGCCTAAATCTGTATTCCCTTGAGCGCAGGCGGGAGAGATACATAATAATTTACACGTGGAAAATATTAGAGGGGCTGGTCCCAAACCTGCACACAGAAATAACACCACATGAGACCAGAAGACATGGCAGGATGTGCAGAATACCCCCGTTGAAAAGCAGAGGTGCAACTGGTACTCTGAGAGAGAACTCTATCAACATCAGAGGCCCGAGACTGTTCAACACGCTTCCACTACACATAAGGGACATAACTGGCAAACCCCTCACAGTGTTCAAGAGAGAACTGGATAAGCACCTCCAAAGGATACCTGATCAACCAGGCTGTGACTCATACGTCAGGCTGCGAGCAGCCGCGTCCAACAGCCTGGTTGATCAGTCCAGCAACCAGGAGGCCTGGTCGATGACCGGGCCGCGGGGACGATAAGCCCCGGAAGCACCTCAAGGTATCCTCAAGGTATCCTGACCTCCACTCACCAGTAACTTTCTGTAGTTCATTCTACATGAACTTTGCAGTGTTCAATGGAACCCCTTTGTTCTCTCCATCCCTCTGCTCAACTCCACCCCACCCCACTGCTTTCCTCGCACCCCGTCACCACCATGATTGAAAAATAATTGGTTATTTTTTTCCATTAAACTGCGTGTGAAAAATGTAATTTTAATACAATAAAACAACTAGTTTGTTTTGGCTTCAGGTACCTTGTTTTTGATGAGGCTGACCATATGCTTGCAGCAGATGGTGGCGACTGGATTAACCGTGTGGAGCAGTATGTAAAGGAACATGAGGCTGCCTCAGAGAATGTCCTTATTGGTGGCTTTCAGGGAAGTGGTACCACTCAGTTCCCCCACGTTCCTCTCCACCGCCTGCTTTTCTCTGCAACTCTCTCCCATGATCCTGAACGGCTACAGCACGTGCCGTTATACAGGCCAAAACTGTTTACTGCTAGCGGTACTTCTAGTGCAGATAAAAGTAAGTTATTGTTATTGTTTTTTCTGAGAGGGTTCCTAAGGTGGGTTCTTGGTGCTTGCTATCTGGCAAGTCCCACCCAATTCAACCCATGCGAGGCTCTTGTGAGTCATTATAAGTGTACTGGGGACTGACGGTACAAACCTGGCAATCTCTAAAGAGGTGCAAGAGGTAGGGAAACCAAGTTCACGAGAGGCGGGGGAAACCATGCAAACAGCAAGGTAAATAAAGCATAAAAATGGAGAAAGCAAAGCTCTCGGACTTGCGAACCACCTGGCCGTGAAGCAGATCTTTCATTAATTCCACCTGCATATCACTTGGGAAGTGTGCACCAACTTCCTTAATAACCCTAGCCTTGAACCTTGCCATTTTGCCTGGTGCTTACGTCTGTGACATTTGCTGTTATGCTCCTTTTCCCTTGGACCCATGATGTTTGTAAGTTTGCGGGTCTGACTGTTTTTTCAAATGTGTCTTGATTAGATATTTGTGCTTGGGTTTGGCTGTCTAGCAGGGTGTTGGCAGCTCACTTGTTAATTAGTAAACGTTCTTGGTCTGTGTCAGGCTTGTTCGGCTTTGAAACAATTAACTCATTGCTTACGTCCTCTTTTATTAAGGTTACTTTCTGTTGCTCTCCTCCACTCCTTGTGAGTACTCTATTTTGTTTTTCCTTTGTGGTGAGGAAGCACCAAGGAGCCAGCCTTGGAACCCCTCACAAAAGACTAGTGTTGAAAGTAATGAAATGCCTCTTTGTGGTGGGTCCTTGGGACCCTCCTTTCCTGTTTAAGGGCTGCAGGTTTTCCTTCTTCCTGGCTAAATGACTTGAGACAATTTAGGCTAGTTGGTTGGTTTAGGAAGGTGTGCACACTCCCTTGGCAGTGTGCAGGTGGAACTAATAAGAGAACTGCTTCTCAATTGAGTGGTTTGTGCATCTCAGGGCTTTGCTGTCTCATTTTCTATGCTTTGTTATGTTCACCATTCTGGTGTCCTTTTCTTGGTTAGAAAGATCTTTTAATCCTGGTCCATGTGTCTTTCGAGGGAGCCAGATTTTGGCCTCTGGCTCCCACTAGGCTTAGTGACTCACAAGGGCCTTGCATGGAGTGAACTGGGTGAAGCTTGCTAGGTAGCAAGCACCAAGGAACCACCAATTACCCAGCAGAATGAGGCATTTTATTACATTTAACACAGGTTATATGAGTTGGTCTGTTTTATCTGTGAGATTTGTTGGTGTTCTCTCTCTCTCTTCATTCTGTGAGATAAAATTTCCTTTTATTAACTTGAGAAGACATCTTTTTGTTTTTGTTTATATTTATAATAAATTCAACTTCAACGTTTCAGGAACGAAGGTAAAGGAAGCTTCTGTTGTAGGCACTACGGTTGATCAGTACACCAGACCAGCAGAGATGAAGGAAGAGTATGTAGTCGTGGAGGAGTCTGTGAAGCCACTACTAATTTATTACATGTTGACCACAAAATCTTGGCGCAAAGTTCTGATCTTCACAAATTCAATTCAAGCAACCCATAAACTTACAGTTCTTATGGCAGCTATGTCCGAGGACCTGAAAATTGCCGAATTTTCTTCAATTCAAAAGAATAAGCGGCATAAGATTGTGTCTCAGTGCTGCTGGAAAAATTGATGTGTAAGTAATAACTAATTTTTATTATTCAATTATAGTTTTAAGTTATTAGCAGTGAATGGGCATGTTTCATTCTTTCAATAAGGTGGATTTAGAATGGTCAGCTTGCTATAAAGCCACACGTAAGTGGAGTATTAAATCACTCGGAATATAATTCAATTTTTTTCCCCTATTTTGCCTTTTTTTTTTAATG
>WNGS01162647.1:7022071-7037437 GCA_020271785.1 Procambarus virginalis
TACCTGGTTGATACCTGGTTGATGGGGTTCTGGGAGTTCTTCTACTCCCCAAGCCCGGCCCGAGGCCAGGCTTGACTTGTGAGAGTTTGGTCCACTAGGCTGTTGCTTGGAGCGGCCCGCAGGCCCACATACCCACCACAGCCCGGTGGTCCGGCACTCCTTGGAGGAATAAATCTAGTTTCCTCTTGAAGATGTCCACGGTTGTTCCGGCAATATTTCTTATGCTTGCTGGGAGGACGTTGAACAACCGCGGACCTCTGATGTTTATACAGTGTTCTCTGATTGTGCCTATGGCACCTCTGCTCTTCACTGGTTCTATTCTGCATTTTCTTCCATATCGTTCACTCCAGTACGTTGTTATTTTACTGTGTAGATTTGGTACTTGGCCCTCCAGTATCTTCCAGGTGTATATTATTTGATATCTCTCTCGTCTTCTTTCTAGTGAGTACATTTGGAGAGCTTTGAGACGATCCCAATAATTTAGGTGCTTTATCTCGTCTATGCGTGCCGTATATGTTCTCTGTATTCCCTCTATTTCAGCAATCTCTCCTGCTCTGAAGGGGAAGTGAGTACTGAGCAGTACTCAAGACGGGACAACACAAGTGACTTGAAGAGTACAACCATTGTGATGGGATCCCTGGATTTGAAAGTTCTCGTAATCCATCCTATCATTTTTCTGGCTGTCGCAATATTTGCTTGGTTATGCTCCTTAAACGTTAGGTCGTCAGACATTATTATTCCCAAATCCTTTACATGCTGTTTTCCTACTATGGGTACATTTGATTGTGTTTTGTACTCTGTATTATGTTTAAGGTCCTCATTTTTACCGTACCTGAGTACCTGGAATTTATCACTGTTAAACATCATGTTATTTTCTGATGCCCAGTCGAAAACTTTATTAATATCAGCTTGAAGTTTTTCAATGTCTTCAGCCGAGGTAATTTTCATACTGATTTTTGTGTCATCTGCAAAGGATGATACGAAGCTGTGACTTGTATTTTTGTCTATATCTGATATGAGAATAAGGAAAAGCAGCGGTGCAAGGACTGTACCCTGAGGTACAGAGCTTTTAACTGCACTTGGACTAGATTTTATATGGTTGACCGTTACTCGCTGAGTCCTGTTTGACAGAAAACTGAGTATCCAGCGTCCTACTTTACCGGTTATTCCCATTGACTTCATTTTGTGTGCTATCACGCCATGGTCACATTTATCGAAAGCCTTTGCGAAGTCCGTGTATATCACATCAGCATTCTGTTTTTCTTCTAATGCCTCAGTGACTTTGTCGTAGTGCTCAAGTAGCTGTGAGAGGCACGATCTTCCCGCTCGAAATCCATGTTGGCCTGGGTTGTGAAGGTCATTGGTCTCCATGAAATTGGTGACCTGACTCCTAATCACTCTCTCAAATACTTTTATTATGTGCGATGTTAGTGCAACTGGTCTATAATTCTTTGCCAATGCTTTGCTCCCTCCCTTGTGTAGAGGGGCTATGTCTGCTACTTTAAGTGCATCTGGTATCTCCCCCGTGTCCAAGCTCTTCCTCCACACTATACTGAGTGCCTGTGCTACCGGCACTTTGCATTTCTTTATAAATATTGAATTCCATGAGTCTGGACCTGGGGCCGAGTGCATGGGCATGTTTTCAATTTCTCTTTCAAAATTTAGTGCGCTCGTGTTGATATCAGTTATATTTACAGGGGTTTGAATATCCCGCATAAAGAAATTGTCTGGATCTTCCACTTTCATGTTGTTTATTGGAGTGCTAAACATGTCCTCATACTGCTTTTTTAGGATTTCACTAATTTCTTTGTCATCCTCCGTGTATGAACCTTCACTTGTACGAATAGGTCCAATACTGGCAGTGGTTTTTGCTTTTGATTTCGCATATGAGAAGAATATTTTGGATTTTTCTTTATTTCCTGAATTGCTTTCTGTTCTAACTGCCTTTCTTCAGTTTCATATGAGTGTTTCAATTTCCGCTCGATTTCTTCAATCTCCCTATTTAAATTATTCCTTCTTTGACGGGAAATTCGTGTCTGCATAAGCAGTTCTGTTATTTTTTTCCTGCGTTTATACTGTCGTCTGCGTTCTCTTTCTACGTTAGATCTCTTTCTGGCTTTCCTCAAGGGAACATGTTTCAGACAGACTTGATACGCTTCCGAAGTCAGTTTTTCTATTCCTTCTGTAGGACTTGTATTACTTAAAACAGTTTCCCATGGAATGTTTGTAAGTTCCCTGTTTAT
Source organism: Procambarus virginalis (assembly GCA_020271785.1). Classification (NCBI taxonomy): domain Eukaryota; kingdom Metazoa; phylum Arthropoda; class Malacostraca; order Decapoda; family Cambaridae; genus Procambarus; species Procambarus virginalis. Next base: position 7,024,315 of record WNGS01162647.1, read on the forward strand.
TATCTCCCAGTCTATCCTTTTATTATTAAAATTGAATTTACTGAATAGCCCCTCTCGCTTTATCAACGTTTTAGGTCTATTCTGAGTATTGATGGTCGTTTGCACTTCAATGAGCTTGTGATCTGAATATGTGGTATCTGATATCGTAATGTCTCTGATAATGTCTTCATTGTTCGTAAAGACCAAATCTAAAATATTTTCATTTCTCGTTGGCTCCGATATCTGCTGACTGAGTGAAAATTTGTCACAGAATCTAAGTAGTTCTCTAATCTGTGGTTGGTTAGGTCCCGATAGATTTCCTGGTATAATATTATTGTTTGCTATTTTCCACCTGAGACTAGGCAAGTTGAAGTCACCTAGGAAGATAATATCAGGTATCGGGTTCTCCAAATTATCAAGGCTATTCTCTATTTTGTTTATCTGTTCTGTGAATTCCTCAGCCGTTGCATCTGGCGGTTTGTATATTAGAATAATCACTAAATTTATTTTCCCTATTTTTAATCCCAGTACCTCTATCACCTCATTTGTAACGTTTAGGAGCTCCGAGCACACAAGGTCTTCCCTAATATACAGACCCACTCCTCCATGTGACCTACTTTTCCTATCACACCTGTATAGGTTATATCCTGGAATCCAGATCTCACTGTCCAACAATTCCCCTGCATGGGTTTCTGTGAAAGCTCCAAATACTGCATTTGACTCCGTGAGGAGGCCATTTATGAACTGTACTTTGTTGTTTGTTCTTGTTTTCAGTCCTTGTATGTTGGCAAAGATGAATGAGGTTACTCTATTAGTGATAGTTTGAATGGGAGACTTTTTCGGCAAGCCCATTATGCGTGGACATAATAAGTTTGTTCTGACCAGTACTGATTGTTGTAGGGCAGTTGCCTGTCGTAGTTGTAGTTCCCTTTCGGTGTGTAATTGTACCTGTAATTCTGGAATGCAAGTGGATCTGGCATCCAGTTCCATACACTCTCCATGCTCCTCCTTTTGAATTCTCTGTCGGTCTGGTATAAAAAATTTATAGAGTTTCCTCCCAATTCATTATCCTGCTTGCCACTCTTTATGTAGCGTTCCGTGCCTTTCACGTGAAAGTGTGGGCAGCTGAGGTCATAGCATTTTCTGTCCTCCAGTGAGGTTTGACACATGTCAGGATGGAAAAACCTACATATTGATCCAAATCGACACTCACCTTTCCTAAGCATATTTAAACATTTTTTGGGATGTTGGTAACTGCATTCTAATCCTTTCTTATTACCAGCATATCTATGTCTGCATATGCCCTTTGCATAAAATTTGCATAAGTCTGTCCTTCTGTTCTGAATTGCTCTATCGGGAACCGTCGTAGTGTCTGTACCTATCGAGCTGTCAGTGCTGTCTGGTACACTTTCTAGTTTACTGTCATCTACATCCGGGCCTACTGAGTCAGAGTTTACAACTTCCTGAGTTTCTGCCTCGGTTTCATCCCTGACTATAGCCTCCGCCCCTGGTATAGTAAATTGTTGTTGTTCCTTTCCCACTCCTTCTGGATGGCTGGTAGGCTTCCAATGAATGATGTTTTCCGATCATGCGTCATGTTATCTAGAAGGTTTTTTAGGATATTCCAAGCTGGCTGGTCATGTTTACACACCCAGAGCAAGTGGCCAGCTCTCAGTGCCGCAGTGTTACTCACTCCTGCACAAGCCGAATGGAATCTAGTCTTACAGATATAACATTCAATTCCCGTTACCTTCGTCTTTAAGGAGTTGTTACAGTGGCCACAAATTTGTTTATTTACTCCCATTTTGCCTTGTTTTGTTGTATATATCTATATATTTATAATATTATATGTATACCGTATATTTGTAACAATATATATGTTTATTTGTTCTACTGTATGGTCAGTACTTATCGCCCGGTCGAGGGTGAGGGTCCCAGAGGCTGTATAGTTGGCTCGTGTTGTCCCAGGCCGCGGCTGGAGGCCCTCAGTTGCCAGTTACTTGGGTTATACACTGCTATATTAATTCGCTTGTATTACAATAAGGGATTTTCTGCTTTATTTCCGACTTGCAATAGTATTCACTTTCTCTATTACTAATTTCTCGATCCACATTCCCCTATTACACTTGTTGGAAACCAAATTTGCTAGTAAGCACACACACACACACACGCACGGTGGCCACACGGGACGTGGGCCTATGGGCTGGGTTCTGGCACCACGAGGTGAACTCAACAAAATTCACTTGTTATTTCCTTAAAGCACAAAGTCGGACGGCAATCACTATGGTATATTGTTTAATAAGTTGAGACGCACTTTATGAGTTATCTGACTGTGTTTAGTTCCTGTATCACTGAAATATCCCGAGATATATATTGTTTTTCACAGAGCTCGTGCTCTCGTGTGCTACCCCTCCCACACCTCAGACAGACCTCAGACAGACCCCGTGCCCCTACCAGTGACGAAAACTACCACCTACCCAGAGACAAACCAGGGCAACAAAACCCCAGCCAACTCCAAGAGCGGCCCAGTACCGAGCAGTAAAGGACACAGCGGAGGTAGAACCCAAGGCGACTTGTGGAAGGTGGCCCCAAGCCCAAAGGGCAGTACTTACAGGGCACCTAGGGAAGAAACCCCCTAGGCACATGCAGCCCGAGTACTGTGGAATCTTACTCCTGGCTCACACCCCACCGGTAGAGACAGTCCACACCACAAGGCAAAGAACTGAAACAAAAACCGGAGCCAGAGGCACTCGACCAGCCAGTAATACCATCAGCCAAGAACTGCCAGTTGGATCGCCGGCGTGGAGGGTCTGGGGCTCCCCCCTCCCCCTCTCGGGGAGGGGGGGTTGCGCAGACGGTGGCGCAGCGACGTGATGGTGTCATGCTAGTTTCGATAATTTTGTTTGGGGAGTTCTGTCCACTTGTTCAGCTTTCGGTAGCAATACTTTCACCAGAATAGGGGTTTGTTTTTGGGCTCCTACCTTTCTGGGTGCCTGTCCCGGTCGATGGCAGACATAGAATGCTCCCAATCACAAGGGGTTTTCTATAGGCCATTGCTCCTCGTGCCTCTCTGAGGGGGCCAGGTTCTGGCTCGTGGTCCCCGGTAGGCAAGAACTCCTAGCACTTTAGACTGATGCCAGAAAGTTATACATATCCATTCAGCCTGGATAGCTCCGGGGAGCCGACGGGACTCCCCACAGAAAACTTCCTTTTAAAAAACACAACATTGTACCTGTCACAACTGCAAGAAAAATGACAGGCTGGAGAGCAAGAATATTTCAAACAAGAGATGCCTAACCAATGATGATACAAGACACTAGTGCTATCTTGAGTGGAATATTGTTGCACACTAACAGCCACATTCAAAGCGGTAGATACTGCTGACCTGGAGAGTATGCAAGGAGCTTTTACTGCTAGAATCCATTCAATAAATCATATAAATTACTGGGATCGCTTAAGGGGGCGGTCCAATCCAGTTTGGCTCCAAAAATGCAAAAATGAAAACTCGTTCGATTTCAATCAAACTTTTTTGACAAGTTCTATATGAAAAGTGTTTCATCTGGTCCAAGTTTCAGCATCGTAGCATAAATAGGAAGGGAGAAAAAAAATAATGAAGTAGTTGTGAAAATTATGCCAAAATGGTCAAAATCGATTATGAATCAAAAGTGTCAACTGAAATCATAGCTATGACTCTTTGCTATCACAATAGCATATATTAAACAAATATTATAATTAGTTTAATTGGAAAAAATTTTAAGAAAAAAAAAAAAAAAAGTTTTTTTTTTTTTTTTTTTTTTCAATTTTTTTTTTTTCAAATTTTTTTTCGGACGATTTGCATCAAACTTACACACCTTACTGTACGTATACCTATCTGTAAGGATGCCAATTTTGGAGAAAATTGGTTGATGTCAACCTCAGCCACAGATTTTAGAACCTTAGACTTCATTAATTTCTGTTTTTTTTTCAATTGACACAAATGTTTACAAAACTGAATAATTTTTTATTCAATTTACATGAAACTTACACAGTATATGTGGAGGGCATGTCTCTACATGTGCAAGATTTCACTTTTCTCTAAGTTCATTTATTGATTTTATAATAGCAATAAACATGCCATTTTTGCATAATTTTTTGGTGGAACTTTGAACATTTGTATTAGGAAAACTAAAGATGTTTTGGAAATCCTAAATCATACAATCATTTATTATATGCTAATGTGTCAGAAAAGTGTCACAGAATAATTATATCCGAAACGTGTGTGAAGAAGTGTAGACTTGAAAATGTGTAAAAAACGTGAAAAAAACAAAAAAAAATAAAAAATCTTTTTCTATTTACGCTGCCGTACTGAAACTTGGGACAATTTCAGCACTTTTCATATACAACTAGTCAAATAATATTGGTTGACATTGAACAAATTTTTCTACATAACTAGACCGGCTCCTTAAATCTGTATTCCCTAGAGCAAAGGTGGGAAAGATACATAATAATTTACACTTGGAAATACTAGGCGGGCTGGTTCTATATCTGAACACACAAATAACATGACATGAACCAGAAGGCATGGCAGGATGTGCAAAACAGCCGCAATGATAAGCAGAGGTGCAATAGGCCCGCCGAGAGACTCAATCAACATCAAAACCCCAAGATTTTTCAACACTCCCTCTACACACAAGGGGCATAATTGGAAGACTTCTGGTAGTGTCAACAGAGAACTCGACAAGGATTTTCAATGGATAATTGATCAAGCAGGCTGCTCGCAGCCTGGTTGACCACCAACCAGGAGGTCTGGTCAGAGACCGGGCCACGGGGATGTTGATCCTCTGAATTATCAACGGGTATATGTCAGGTATTACTCACCAAGCCATTCTCATCATCCTCTTGAATCATTGAAAACATGTCATCAACACTCATCTCTGAAAGATTTTTTCTTTTTCTTTCCAGCTTTTTTATTCTTGTGCATCAAGGTACTTGTATTTTTCTTCATCTTGTTCTTGGACTTCATAACCATCAGTAAGGCCTATGCTGACTTCTGTAAAACATAAGTCTTAGTCAGAAAAAATAAGAAAATACAGTATTGTACTTTACTGTACAACTTAACACTATTATTTGAAGAAAGAAAACAAAAGCAATCTGAAAAATATTTTCAATGTTGTCAGATAACAGTAAATATTATATGAAGAAAAGGCCAAAATAAACTTTCTTTTATACAAACACATGGTCTATAGGTCAGGTGCTTTTTTTATACTGTGTATGTTACTGTACCTTGCACCCTTGAAAATCCATACCCCCATAGAACAGATCCCTCTAAATAACAAACAGCAAACATTACAATATATAATAACAATATTTTATTTATTAGATATTCAAAAGATCAATTACAGTGGTTACTTAGTAGGTGCAGATGATATTTGTATATTTTATATAGGCACTAATTACACACAGCATTCAACTCCACAAGGAATATTGATTACTGTAGTGCCACTATACAAGAGTATGGAAAAATACAAACAATGAACAACAGACTAATATCACTAACAAGCATTCCCCGTAAGCTACTAGACTGATGTGAAGAGACTCATAAAAACTTTAATTTTGCCTATAAATACCAGCAAAGATTTAACAAAGGGAACTCCTGCTTGACAATTTTCAAGTTTTACAAGACGATGATGGTGATCAAACAAAATAGGGAGACTTACATACAGAATTAAAAAACATAGCTGCTCACACCAGAATAGAATTCACTCAATAAAACTTCTAAATTATTAGGACCTAAAAATTTTAAATCTGTATTCCCTGCAACGCATGCGGGAGAGATACGTAATAATCTACAATTGGAAAATATTAGAAGGACTGGTTCCGAATCTGCACACGATAAAACCACACGAAACCAGAAATCATGGCAGGATGTGCAAAATAGCCCCAGTTAAGAGCAGAGGTGCTATAGGCAATACTGAGAGAATTTGATCAACATCAAAGGTCCAAGCCTTTTCAATACACTTCCCCTACACATGAGGGGTATAACTGGCCGTCATCTCACAGTGTTCAAAGAGAGAACGTGACAAGCACCTTCAAACGATACCCGATTAACCAACCTGTGACTCATACGTCAAGCTACAAGTACCTGCATCAAAGAGCCTGGTGGATCGGACCAGCAATCTGGCCTGGACAGAGACTGTGTCACAGGAGCATTAACCCCAAAGTCTTCAGCAGGTAGTCAACTAGTAGTCAGATAAACAAGGAATCGATTGTTATTGCAGGGAAACTAGCCTTAACTGTGACTGATATGCTCATCTGACTCTAAATGGTGGTCCAGGTCACCCAGAGTTCTGACCTCACTCATGAGCCATCAGAACAGAACCAAAAACCTTCAAAATGAAATAGGGATCTGCGAGATACCAAGAGGCCTACCAGAAAAAACAAAATCATGACCAGGAGGATGGCTTACCAAAATGGAAAACCAAAGGAGCATAAGGAAAAGAAAAAATAGAAGGCTAAGGCTGATCCTTAGGGGACAACAGCAAAAGAGCAAGGATTGGGATAGAGGCACCACCACAGTGCTAAAGGCCTGAATGGTGTGATGCAGTTGAGAACCATCCAAGGTAAAAGAATAAAAATAAACCTGGGATGGACTGCCAAAGAGCTTCAGACCTAGATAGTAGTCATAAGGTATAAAGCTAAAATGCAAAAAATAGAAATCAATATCCCCAAAACTAACAATGCCAATTTTGCAAATATACACTACCTTCCTGCACAGTACAGCTATTGACACCTGGCCCAACCCATCCTCTTACAAATTACATCGCTTTTCGCTCATATGCGCAATCAGGTCAAATAACTCAATGTAATTTAAAATGAAATCGGCTCACGAAAGTGACGTGCTGTCCCGTTTTCTATTTTGGGTCTTCTGGCTTAGGCTGTCAAGATTAGGAGAGGAAACTTTCAATTAACAGTTTTCATGCATGACGTTTTGAAACCTTAGAACTTCCTGTCCTCCTAACCTACAAGAGGACCCTTAACTTGCTCTTTTTGGGAAAAAAATCCTAAATTTAATTGGAAAATAAATTTTCATTTTGAATTATCTTGATATTTGACTGTATCGCATATGAGCAAAATGTGACAATTTGTAAGAGAATGAAATGCCTGGCCACCTACACCAGTGGACCTTACCTAGCAAAAATATTTATAAACTTAATGCAAGGTATATGATGTCACTGTGATGTGTTGTACTCAAGTTGCCTCTAGGAATCTATTTTGTTTATACTGCTGACCTCTAGGAAATACCAGGTGCCTCAAGAACCTATCGATCCCAGGAACCTCTTGCCGAAGCTGATTGGACCTCGACTCGATGCTCTAAAATCTAACTGGAAAATGCAAATAAAAAATAAGGTTCATGTGAACCCAGGCAATGTGTCAGGTATTGCATTATCTGAGTTGATGACTGAAAATGCTCAGACAGAAAAGTCGTAGCCCTCGGCCAGCTAATTATAAATTTTCATGCGACCCCTGAGGTGGAACAGGAGCCAAGCGTCCATTAAATAAACAAATAATGAATAAATTTGTATTCAGGAGAAGTGCATACATAGTTGCTTTACAAACTTAATGTTGGATTTATAGATAGAGCTAGTACTGTACATACAATACCTAAAGCCACTAGTACGCATAGCGTTTCGGGCAAGTACTACATTGAACATTAATGTAAAACCTCTAGTCTACATGAAAGTTACTGTTGATTTTGAACTTCGAGGTTCTTAAGGTCTGTATTTGAAATGTTACTTACTTTGATAAAGAAATTTGTAGGTGTTTGACGACAAGCAGGTATCACTGGAGGCGGCACGAGGGCTCACGTGTTTACTATGAGCTCCGTCGTTCTCGAGCGAGTCGTCGGATCCGCATTCACACTCATTATGGATCTATGAACGCCCAAATGTTTTATTTTTTTAGTAAGTAAGTAAGTAAAGTAAGTAAATTAGTAAGTTTTATTTATTTTTATTTTATTTATTCATATATACAAGAGTTTTTACATTCTTGTACAGCACGCATAGCGTTTCTGGCGTCCTTAATCCTAATTTTCACACACATTCCCAGGAAGCAGCCCGTAGCAGCTGTTTAACTCCCAGATATCTATTTACTGCTAGGTGAACAGGAGCATCAGAGTGAAAGAAACACTACCCATTTGTTGCCGCCTCCGCCAGGGATCGAACCCGGAACCTTAGGAATACGAATCCCGAGCGCTGTCTTCTCAGCTGTCAGGCCCCTTATTCCCCTGCCCCCTTATGTTATTTCGTGCTACATCATCGCTACTGTTTAAACAAACTTAATGAAAATTATATTAAAGATAATTGTTTGTGTTTTAGTTATAATGTATGTGATGTGTCATCACTCACACGTCACCCCCCCCAGTCCCCCTTCCCCCTTCATCCCATACCCTCCCAATTCCTCCTCCCCCCTCACCCCGTATCCTCCATGTCCCCCCTTTCTCCTTAACCCACACCCTACCCGTTCCCCCTTCCCTAAAACCCCCACCCCCCACCCCAAAACCCTCTGCGACCCTGCAAACCACCTCACAGATCCTCTCACCCACGGAACAGCTTCCCACACCAGTAGAATACTCGCCAAGCAAGGGATATGTAAATGAACAGAAGAAAGTGAGCTTCAAGGCGATGTACACTAACATAGATGGGATTACAAATAAAACTAGTGAACTTGGAGAGTGGGCACTAGACGAAAACCCAGACATAATAGCACTCACAGAAACAAAGCTAACGAAAATCATAACAAATGCAGTGTTTCCACAGGGCTACTATGTAGTGAGGAAAGAGAGAGAAGGGAGAGGAGGAGGTGGTGTGGCTTTGCTACTAAGAGAAGGTTTTTCGAAGAGATGGTAATTCAGAACTGTGACGGTTTCAGGGACTACATATCAGGCACCATTGCAACTGGAGGACAGAAAATTATAATAGTTGTCATATATAACCCCCCACCGAATGACAGAAGACCCAGACAGGAATATGATAGAAACAACATGGCCACCATCAATATAATAGAGAGAGCAGCTTCTGTGGCTAGCAGGAACGGATCCAGACTTCTAATCATGGGAGACTTCAACCATGGGAAGATAGATTGGGGAACAGAGACCCACACGGAGGCCCAGACACATGGAGAGCTAAGCTGCTGGATGTGGCAACAAGAAACTTTCTAAGTCAACACGTCAAGGGACCGACAAGAATGAGAGGAGGGGATGAACCAGCCTTGCTTGATTTGATATTTACCCTAAATGAGTCGGATATAAGGGAAGTTAAGTTGGAAGCCCCCTTGGGAATGAGTGATCATAGTGTATTGAGCTTTGAGTACCTGGTTGAGCTAGGAATTATCACCCCCAAAAAGAACTGGGAACCAAAGGGCTGGCGTACAGAAAGGGAAACTATGAGGAGATGAATAAATTCCTATGGGATATACATTGGGACACAGAACTCGGAACCAAGTCCGTACAAGACATGATGGACTATGTCACCCAAAAATGTCAGGAGGCTGTAAGCAGGTTTGTCCCAGCCCAACAGGAAAAAACAGAGAAGCAAAGGAAGAATCCGTGGTTTAATAGGGAATGTATGAAAGCAAAGGAGCTGAACAAAAGGGCATGGAGGAACTTCCGTAATAACAGAACACCAGAAAGTAGAGAGAGATACCAGAGAACCAGGAACGAGTATGTCAGTGTGAGAAGAGCAGCTGAGAAAAGGTATGAAAATGATATAGCTAACAAAGCCAAGACTGAACCAAAGCTACTACACAGTCACATCAGGAGGAAGACAACAGTGAAGGAACAGGTGATTAAACTTAGGGTGGGCGAGGACAGGTACACAGAGAATGACAAAGAGGTGTGTGAAGAACTCAACAAAAGGTTCCAGGAGGTCTTTACAATAGAACAGGGAGATATCACGGCGCTGGGAGAGGTGGCAGCAAACCAGGTGACCTTGGATAGGTTCGAAATTACAAGAGATGAGGTCAAAAAGCACCTATTGGAGCTGGATGTGAGAAAAGCTGTTGGGCCGGATGGAATCTCGCCATGGGTATTGAAAGAGTGTGCAGGAGCACTTTGCTTACCACTCTCCATAGTGTATAGTAAGTCACTGGAAACGGGGACCTACCAGAAATATGGAAGACTGCTAATGTAGTACCAATATACAAAAAGGGTGACAGACAAGAGGCACTGAACTACAGGCCAGTGTCCTTAACTTGTATACCATGCAAGGTGATGGAGAAGATTGTGAGAAAAACCTAGTAACACATCTGGAGAGAAGAGACTTCGTGACAACCCATCAACATGGGTTCAGGGAGGGTAAATCTTGCCTTACAGGCTTGATAGAATTCTACGATCAGGTGACAAGAATTAAGCAAGAAAGAGAAGGGTGGGCGGACTGCATTTTTTTGGACTGTCGGAAAGCCTTTGACACAGTACCCCATAAAAGGTTGATGCATAAGCTGGAGAAACAGGCAGGAGTAACAGGTAGGGCGCTCCAGTGGATAAGGGAGTACCTAAGCAATAGGAAGCAGAGAGTTACAGTGAGGGGTGAGACCTCAGACTGGCGTGAAGTCACCAGTGGAGTCCCACAGGGCTCTGTACTTGGACCTATCCTGTTTCTGATATACGTAAATGATCTCCCAGAGGGTATAGACTCATTCCTCTCAATGTTTGCTGACGACGCCAAAATTATGAGAAGGATTAAGACAGAGGAGGACAGCTTGAGACTTCAAGAAGACCTGGACAAGCTGCAGGAATGGTCGAACAAATGGCTGTTAGAGTTTAACCCAAGCAAATGTAATGTAATGAAGATAGGGGTAGGAAGCAGGAGACCAGATACAAGGTATCATTTGGGAGATGAAATACTTCAAGAGTCAGAGAGAGAGAAAGACCTGGGGGTTGATATCACGCCAGACCTGTCCCCTGAAGCTCATATCAAGAGGATAACATCAGCAGCATATGCCAGGTTGGCTAACATAAGAACGGCCTTTAGAAACTTGTGTAAGGAATCTTTCAGAACATTATATACCACATATGTCAGACCAATCCTGGAGTATGCGGCTCCAGCATGGAGTCCCTATCTAGTCAAGCATAAGACTAAACTGGAAAAGGTTCAAAGGTTTGCCACCAGACTAGTACCCGAGCTGAGAGGTATGAGCTACGAGGAGCGACTGCAGGAATTAAACCTCACTTCGTTGGAAGACAGAAGTTAGGGGGGACATGATCACCACATTCAAGATTCTCAGGGGAATCGACAGGGTTGATAAAGACAGGCTGTTTAACACAAGGGGCACACGCAATAGGGGACACAGGTGGAAACTGAGTGCCCAAATGAGCCACAGAGATATTAGAAAGAACTTTTTTAGTGTCAGAGTGGTTGACAAATGGAATGCATTAGGAAGCGATGTGGTGGAGGCTGACTCCATACACAGTTTCAAGTGTAGATATGATAGAGCCCATTAGGCTCAGGAAACTGTACACCTGTTGATTGACGGTTGAGAGGCGGGACCAAAGAGCCAGAGCTCAACCCCCGCAAGCACAACTAGGTGAGTACAACTAGGTGAGTACAGTTTTAACATTGGTGCTGCGTTAGGCTACTATTGACTCCAACATCCGGATTCACTCAGGCTAACCATAGCCCATGCTTCTTGCCCCGCTCCTGTGCCAGGTAAGTTACGGGCTCACCATAGCCCGTGCTTCTTGCCCCGCTCCTGTGCCAGGTAAGTTACGGGCTCACCATAGCCCATGCTTCTTGCCCCGCTCCTGTGCCAGGTAAGTTACGGGCTCACCATAGCCCGTGCTTCTTGCCCCGCTCCTGTGCCAGGTAAGTTACGGGCTCACCATAGCCCGTGCTTCTTGCCCCGCTCCTGTGCCAGGTAAGTTACGGGCTCACCATAGCACGTGCTTCTTGCCCCGCTCCTGTGCCAGGTAAGTTACGGGCTCACCATAGCCCGTGCTTCTTGCCCCGCTCCTGTGCCAGGTAAGTTACGGGCTCACCATAGCCCGTGCTTCTTGCCCCGCTCCTGTGCCAGGTAAGTTACGGCTCACCATAGCACGTGCTTCTTGCCCCGCTCCTGTGCCAGGTAAGTTACGGGCTCACCATAGCCCGTGCTTCTTGCCCCGCTCCTGTGCCAGGTAAGTTACGGGCTCACCATAGCCCGTGCTTCTTGCCCAGCTCCTGTGCCAGGTAAGTTACGGGCTCACCATAGCCCGTGCTACTTGCCCCGCTCCTGTGCCAGGTAAGTTACAGGCTCACCATAGCCCGTGCTACTTGCCCCGCTCCTGTGCCAGGTAAGTTACGGGCTCACCATAGCCCGTGCTACTTGCCCCGCTCCTGTGCCAGGTAAGTTACGGGCTCACCATAGCCCGTGCTACTTGGAACTTGTTCCGAGTAGCTGAATCTATAACAACAGGATTCACTCACTCCAGCCCAACCACTTGGGCTGGACGGCAGAGCGACGGTCTCGCTTCATGCCGGTCGCCGTTCAATCCCCGACCGTCCAAGTGGTTGGGCACCATTCTTCCCTCCCCCCATCCCAAATCCTTATCCTGACTTATACAAATATAAGCTTTATTTGTGAATCTCTATTAAGGGGGCACAACGTCCGAAAAAATTCGGAGAAAATCGAATAATTTTGAAATATTTATAAAAATACTACAACATCCTGGCAACACTTTCGCGCAAACCGGATAATGTTACGATATAAATTAAATATTATAGTAGATTTGCATGCGTAATTGTGGCAGAATCCGGTGCCCCGCGGCTGTGGCGCGCCAAGGGTTTGCGTCGTACGTTCTAAACGTCGATTTTTCCGTAATACGTCGGAATAACTCCGTATTTATGACAATAAATATGCACTCATTGGCAACCTTTTCCTGCTAGTGTGGGCGAGCGAGGCGGCCAGCTACCAGTCACATGGTGTGTCCGTTCAGTGCAGACTCTCTGTCGACACGTCTCCATTTTTGCTCCTGGAATCTCGCTTTTGTGGCGTCTAGTGCACAATGACCATAAACGGAGGATTCTGAAGTTACAAGCACCAATATGGCACGCGGTCGCCGTCTTCAGCGGGAAAGGAGAGCCGCTTTAGCGCAAGGAAGGATATTATCAAGTGAAGATCGAGGAGGCCTCCC
>WNGS01162647.1:7038437-7052823 GCA_020271785.1 Procambarus virginalis
GACATCTCACTAGGTTGGCATAACAAATTGCTGCACTGGCGCACAGACTCAGAATGGGAATAAAGGCCGTTGAGTCATGTGGCCTTCCGTAACACAGTTGCAGTAAGCACACGGACGTTCATGAACTTCGAAGACCGGTGGGTCCTGAATCATTTTCCCACATTCTCGACATTCATGAGGGCGAACCGCCAATTATTTAACATGTGTGTTAAATATTTTCACGTTCGTAAAACTCCGGCCACACTCTGCACACTCGAAAAGGCAGCTTTCTATCCCTGGATGCTCTTAAGCAAGTGTTCCCTTCAGATAGTGGCCAAAGACGAACTGAAACTCATGTACCACATCACTGAGGACACTCAGTGAGGATGGTCATCCGAATCGCACTAAAATGTGAGAGTTCCTTCCATATGTCCACTATCGCTGAGTGAATCTCTCCCCACACTCTGGGACACCTCATGTTGTTTGTCACCTAGATTGCAACGACATGTGAGTTTTCATATGTCCACGACGACTGAATCTCTTCCCACAAACTGCACACTCATGGTGATTAGGTCACCATGAATGCATAACAACCGTTGACTTCTTCAAGATGAACCACGCCGAACATGAATCTCTTCCCGCCACACAGGACACTCATGAGGTTTATCAACCTCGAATCGCACATAAACACGTGTCCTGTATTAATATTCCACGTGTACTAAATTTTTTTTGCCACACTCGGCCCATTGAAAAGGTCTCTCATCAGCATGCACCATCCTGTGACGCTTCACATGTCCACGCCTGGCTGTGAATCTTCTTCCCAGCACTTCTGGACACTCGTGAGTGGTTTGTCATCTGAATTGCAAACATAGTCCAGTGTAGTCTTCAGTCATGGCACCTGCTTGATTCCTACTTAACCCCCCACTGGACACTCAGTGGGTGTTTCCCTACTCTGAATGCCACTAACCATGTGAGTTGTCATACGTCCATCGCTGAATGACTCTCACCACGGGGACACTCATGAGGTTTAACTCCTGAATCTGACCTAACATGGTGGTTAATAGTCTAATCCCACGTTCTCTAAATTTATTCCCACACTCGGCACAATCACATTGAAGGCACCAAAGCAGTCCCAGAGTATCCGCATTGCCCCTCCTGTGAGGTCCTTCCAATAACTTCTCATTTGGAAGGAATCTTCTTCCCCAATTCTGAAACGATCAAGAGGAAATGTCATACGTGAATGCACGAAGAAGTGACGCTTTCCCACACTTCCAGGACGGGGGAATACCTTCGGACACTGAGGACACTGGTGAGTTTTCTTCTTCTTTCTGACAGGTGCAGTTTGTGTGAAGGTTTTCCCCCCAGGATGTTGGGAGAAGCGGCAAGGCTTGAGTGTTGATTTCGATAGAGGTTAAGACTTGCTATGTGAGCACTTTGGCGGTCAATCCTGGGGTTGGGTGCTGGGTGCTTCTACTTTATGAATAAGTGCAGTTTGTGATCAAGGATTTCCCTTAATGCTCGTGCTGGAGCATCATTTAGTATGTACACTTCGTGAGTTTGTGTTGTACTGCGGCTGGCTGGCGGCGAGCCAGAAGGACGCCGTCGGCCTGTGCTTCCCAAAGTACCCGCAGGCTCTAAAGGTCGCCGCTGCGCGCCGCTCAGTCGTTTAGACAGTGGAGCACGTTAATGCGTATCCTTCCCCACATGATTTCACTGCTTTTATGATAAAAGCAGTGATACTATCTAAAACCTTAGACACTAAGTGAACCAGAAGAACCCGAAGTACCAAGATTTTTGGAGCACAGTTACAAATAAAGGTACAAAATAAAAAAGGGGAGTGGGGAACATGTACTGAAAAGCAGCAACAAATTACATATATGTAGACAAAAACCGTTGAATAAAAAAAAAAAAAAAAATATAAGGACAGGGGTTGAACAATTAGCGGGGTAAGGGGTAGGTTAACAGGGAGTTTATCAGGCTAGTGTTTAGTTTTAATCTTAAGCTTAAGATTAATCTTAAGCTTAAGATCTTAATCTTAAGTGGTTGGGCACCTATCTTACCCTGACCACATCCCCCAATTCCTCAATTCCTTATCCTGACTTAGACAAATATAGCTTTATTCTGGTAAATCTCTATTAATGGGGGCACAACGTCCGAAAAAATTCGGAAAAGGGGAAAAATCGAATAATTTTTGAAATATTGAATACAAAATACCTACGACACTCCTGGCTCTAACATCTTTCCGGCTAAACTCGGATAAATGTTACGAATATAATGTAAATGTAT
Organism: Procambarus virginalis; assembly: GCA_020271785.1. Taxonomy (NCBI): domain Eukaryota; kingdom Metazoa; phylum Arthropoda; class Malacostraca; order Decapoda; family Cambaridae; genus Procambarus; species Procambarus virginalis. The sequence goes on from WNGS01162647.1 coordinate 7,040,703, forward strand.
TTATGGATAGATGCATTTTTTGGATCATGCTTAATTTGTGCAGAATCCGGATGCCCCAGCATGGCTAGTGTCGGCGCCGCCAAGGGTTATTACCTGTCGTAACGTTCTAAAACCGTCAGATTTTTCCGTTAATAACGTCGTGAAAATAACTCCGTATTTTATGACATATTAAATCTGCACATTAATTGGCAATCCTTTTTCCGGGGGGTGCTACGTGTAGGCGAGAGGCGAGGCGGGCCAGCCACCAGTCCACCTGATGTGTTTTTATTCCGGGCCAGATCGCTCTGTCGACAAGCGCTCTCCATTTTGCTCCTGGAAATCTCGCTTTGGTGGGCTCTAGTGCACAATGACCTATCAAACGGAGGATTCTGAAAGTTACAAGCAGCCAATCATGGCACGGCGGTCGCACGTCTGTCAGCGGGTAAATGGAAGAGCCGCATTTTACGGCAAAGGAAGGATATTACAAGTCGACGATAGCAGTAATTAGCAGTCTCCGGGGTGTAGTGGAAAGACACTCGCATGGCGTTCCGCGAGCTCATATGTTCCATGGGTTTCGTATCCCTGGCCGGGAGTGAAAGGATTGCTAGGGCGCAATTTCCGTAACTGTAGCCTCTGGTTATACGCAACAAGTGACAATGTGATACTATGGATGAAAAAACGATTCTTTCGCGGCAGGGGATCGTATATCCAGGGACCTGCCCGAAACGCTACGTCTACTAGTGGACTGTCTCAAGAATGTAACAACTCTTGTACTACTATCTCAAAAAAAAAAAAAAAAAAAAAAAAAAAAGATTCGATCGGACGGCATCTCCCGCGTCAGCTTGTATGATGAGGCTGACGCCACCACCACCCGCCTCGACCCTCCCCACAACCCTTCCTCCACCCCAGCCCACGCTTACAAACGACCGCCAATGTGTATATGGACAGGCACGGACAGTGCATTACCATCTTAGGTTGTGGCTGATGTGCAGTAGCAATCTAAATCTCACTGGTGTGGCTGATGGGCAGTGCCCTCAAGGATATATACCACTGTGGGCAAGTGCCACATAATGAGTGGGTTGTGGAAGTGCATTATTGTATGTGGCTGGTGTGGCAAGTTGGGCCCAATTACTGTGTGCTGTTTGTCTTATTTCTTTTTTACATCTACTGGTGTGCGATGGCGACTCCAGAGTTTCGAAAAAGACGATTAAATACACCGAGCAGTGCTGAAAGGCGATTGAAAAGATTTAGAGGAACCAGACAGGAGGACATCCATTGGCAGTGATAATGAGATGAAAACATAAAACGTCAAAGAGGCACGTGAGACGGTGATAATGATGACAGACAGGCACCTTGAAAAGTACCTAGATGAAAATTATTCATGTATGTATTGCGGCACAGTTTCCCACATTCATAAAGTCATTAGTGAACAACATAATGTGAGCATTATCAGAACCTGTACTGTGTGTAACCTTTCCATCAAACGAACATTGGAGACAGAATACGATATTCTGAAGGCATTAGTGTACTGCAATATGCTAAATGGTCATGGATACATATTTTACAAACGTTTGTGTTCCATAAATAGGATAACGTGTGTGTCACAGACGGTGTATGACAGGTGGCAGGTTATTATCAAAGATGTTGCTAATGTACAATGGGTGGGTGTGCAAGAAAACACTCGTGGTATAATATTTGACCATTACATAAAACAGTTACAGAGAGAACCCACTAATGGCATCCTTGACATTGATGTGTCATTTGATGGATCATGGCATACAAGGGGCCATCATTCACAAATTGGCACTGCGTTTGTGGTTGAAATATTCACTGGCATGGTAGTTGACTATAACATTTTCTGCAAAAACTGTAAAAAGTGCCAACAATTAAAGCGGTGGAAACGAAGTGGAAAACTAAACCAGGTCCAGTTTGACAGTGAAATGGCTGAACATCGTCCAACGTGTGATAAAAACTACAATTTCTGTGGGTTGGAAGAAAATGCACCACGTGGGGGCTTAATTTATTATTAATTATATAAATTAATTACTTAACATAATAATTACAAATTAATTACAAAATTAATTATTATATAAATTACTTACAAAGTAATTAATACGAAATTTATCACAAATTAAAATAATCATAAATGATTATTAAAGAAGTTCATGCATGAAGAAGCATAGGCTAATTATAACGACTAAATGGATAAATAAATACTGCCTCATAATGAATAGAGAATGGGCATAAAAAATTATACAGCAAATAATGGATAGCCGTTATCATGCTAATGTAATTCAATTGCCGTGAAATCTGTAATTAGACTGCGGTAATTCCAGTTCTTGGTATTCTTGGCTTATCACTTTGGGGGTTCCGTCGGAGCACCCCCCAAAGGTAACACAAATTCATTGCAAATTGGGACAAGTGTCCTCAGCAAGCTGCAATAGCGCCTTCCCCTGTAAGGCCAGGGGAAGCAGAGGAACCTGGGAGGCGGGTGGGCGTTTTGTAGTGTAACGTCCGGGAGACGGCCAGCAAGAGTGGCCGAGTCCCCTGGACGCGCTTAAATGCCCCAGCGTGATGCGCACGCAACCAAGGACGGTTAGTCACAGATATGGTATTACATTTTCTTCTGCCCCCAGAAATTTCGCCGTTTGCTTTGCATACAGCGACTATTTTCTGCGGGTTGGAAGAAAATGCACCACGTGGGGGCTTAATTTATTATTAATTATATAAATTAATTACTTAACATAATAATTACAAATTAATTACAAAATTAATTATTATATAAATTACTTACAAAGTAATTAATACGAAATTTATCACAAATTAAAATAATCATAAATGATTATTAAAGAAGTTCATGCATGAAGAAGCATAGGCTAATTATAACGACTAAATGGATAAATAAATACTGCCTCATAATGAATAGAGAATGGGCATAAAAAATTATACAGCAAATAATGGATAGCCGTTATCATGCTAATGTAATTCAATTGCCGTGAAATCTGTAATTAGACTGCGGTAATTCCAGTTCTTGGTATTCTTGGCTTATCACTTTGGGGGTTCCGTCGGAGCACCCCCAATCCCGTGAGGGCCAGCGGCGCGGAACCCCCACCCCCGAAGGGCGAGCGGAAGCTGGCTGCAAAAGTGGGTACATGCCTTCTCGGTACCTTGGCTGTAAGCGTGCCCGTATGCCCGGAGAGGCCATTAAAAAACAGTCAGTCTTACATGATCCTGACTGAAAAAGGTACCATTCCGGGCCTACTGGGCAGATGCTGCGAGGAGACGCAGCTCGCTTGGAGGGCCGTCGGAGTACCATCTTGACGAGCCGAGGAGCGGGGAGGCGGGAAGCCCCCGCCTGTGGACTGGGTGGAGTACATAGCGCCGGGGTTGTACTCCATGTAGGAAGCGCTTGTCGCCGCGGGGAATGACTGGTCGTTCCCGTGTTTTTCTTCGTCGTAGTAGCCCGCCCTCACAGAGACCAGACCTGATGTCTGGCCCCAGGGCGGGTGTGGGAATGTGAACGCTGTCCTCTCCGAGGCCGACTCCCCAGGGTCGACCCCGTGTCGGCTGTTGTCACTGGTGAGCCCCGCGGGTGCTGAGTGGAGGTGTCCGCTTGGAAGCGGGTAGTTCGTCTCCCAGGATACCTCTCCCGGGGGGCATGAGAGCCGTGTTCCACCTTTCGGGCCACGCCGTGTGTTTCCTCGTCCTCGTTCGATCGTGGATCTGGAATTATCAAAGCAGTAAGGGTGGGCAGGAGATGGTGTGCCGAGTTAACAAAAAGGCAGAGGCCCAGTTACATAGGATCCGCACCATAATTTGACTGGCGGCTGCGAGTGTGGGCCAACTGTATGCGACACCTGTTGCGAAAGGCAGGAATGGTGGAAGTGGGTGAAGCCCCAAGCATAACTGAGTGGGGAGTAACTGAAAAGCCTAGCGTGGTACTGCCAGATACAATAAGTGCAACTCCTGGGACAAACGGACGCCTCCTCCTTCGTAACTAAGAGGAGTAAATGCCAGCGTCAAGTAACTAGTACGCACCGGCACGGCAGTTATTAATGAAAATTATATTTTATAATTCATATAAATATTTATACAAATTACAAATTATTAAATAAATTTAATAAATAATAATATATACAATAAGTAATATATAAATAAATAGAATACAGATTTAAATATAATAAACTTTTTAAAAATTAAAAAGTATTATAATACATGTTTTTATAGACACAATTTATATTAAGTAATATAAATTATAAGTCAATGTTAGGGCACAGTGCAGCCGGAGTACTGTGGGGGCGCCTAGGGCTGCATATAGTGTGGCGAAGTCCGACTCGCCAAGCAGCGGGGAGGTACCAAGGAACGCCAACAGGCCAAGGTATGAGGGGTGTGAGGTGGCGTGGCACTGCAGAAACACTTACGCCCAACAAGACGAATGAGAACTGTAATGGAATTATATTAAGAATGGTTAGAAATTGCGTTCTTCCCTACTCTCGTGCAGATCCTCGTTTAGGACACTCCATCTGCAGCCTCGTCAGCTGTACCTAGCTGCAAGAAAGTGTTCGGCCAGGACATCAGGAGCTGGCAGAGCCCCAAGGGCATGCTCAGATGAACCACCACCAGCTGTGCCAACGGCTCCTGGATCGTCGTGTGGGACCCCAGCAGCTGGGCTTGAATATAAAGAATGACGAAGTGTAAAGAAACGGCGGTCGTGTATAAATAGTTGGGTGACCGAGCATGCTCAGCTGCAACGCCACCAGCTGAGCCTACGCATCGGCTGGGACCTCAGCAGCTGGGCTCGTTCCCCTGGGGCGTGCTCAGCTACTCACCGCCAGCTGGCATATATAATACAAGAATTAGAAATGAATAAAGAATGACAAAATGCAAGGAACAGCAAACGTACGTGAATAAAGAGGGAGGCTGACAAGCTCGGCTGCAACAGCACCAGCTGAGCCCTCCGGAGCATAAGATACGGTAATTAATTTACATACACATAAACAATGGATGTATATAAGGGCGTGCTCAGCTGGGCCTTCAGCTGCTGAGACACGGCAGCATATAAGCAATTATAGTAGTAATTAATAAATCATAATGACGAATAAGCCTAACGGTTAAATAATTAACAAAAATTTTTTTTTTTTTACAATAACCGTAATGACTGGTTAATTAAATTTCATTACTAGGGCACCCTCTGTTGGAAGACTGCCAGCTGAGCCTGTGGCTGCTGGAACATCGGTTGTGGCCAGGTCAGCCGGGACTACAGCAGCCGCGCTTGGGCCCAAAGGCATGCTCAGCTGGATCGCCGCCAACTGTGCCATTAGCTGCGGGATCATCGGCTGGGACCACATCAGTCGGAACTCCCGCCGCTGAGCTTGGCCACCCGCTGTGCTATCAGCTGCTGGATCATCGGCTGGTACCACATCAGCCGGAACTACAGCAGCTGTGCATAGCCCCCCATGGGCGATCATAGCTGGAACACCACCAGCTGTGCCCTCAGCTGCTGAATCGTTGGCTGGTACCACCCCCGGCGTAACATCGGCAGCTGTGCTTGGCCCACAGGGGCATGCTCTGCTGTAACACCACCAGCCGCTGGATTGTCGGCTGGGACCACGTCAGCCGGAACGACAGCAGCTGAGCTTGTCCCCCAGGGGCATGATCAGCTCGGAAATGCCACCAGCTGTGGCATCAGGTGCTGGAACATCGGCTGGTACCACAGCAGCCGGAACAACAGCAGCAGAGCTTGGCCCCCGGGTTCGTGCACAGCTGGGACACCACCAGGTGTGCCATGGGCGTGCTGGATCATCGGCTGGGACATCAGCCGGAACTACATCAGCTGTGCTTAGCCCCTCAGGGGCATCAGGTGCTGGAACATCGGCTGGTACCATAGCAGCCGGAACAACAGCAGCAGAGCTTGGCCCCCCGGGACGTGCACAGCTGGGACACCACCAGGTGTGCCATGGGCGTGCTGGATCATCGGCTGGGACATCAGCCGGAACTACATCAGCTGTGCTTAGCCCCTCAGAGGCATTCATAGCTGGAACACCATCAGCTGTGCCCTCAGCTGCTGGAGCGTCGGCTGGGACCACCTCCGCCGCAGCATCGGCAGCTCTGCTTGGCCCCCAGGGCATGCCCTGCTGTAACACCACCAGCTGTGCCATCAGCTGCTGGATCATCGGCTGGGACCACCTCCGCCGGAACAACAGCAGCTGTGCTTGGCCGCCAGGGCCATGCTCAGCTCTGAAATGCCACCAGCTGTGGCATCAGGTGCTGGATCATCGGCTGGTACCACAGTAGTGCACAGCTGTGGCACCACCAGGTGTGCCATCGGCGTGCTGGATCATCGGCTGGGACCTCGTCAGCCGGGACAACAGCAGCTGTGCTTGTCCCCCAGGGCATGCTCGGCTGGCACACCGCCAGCTGCTGGATCATCGGCTGGGACCACATCAGCCGGGACTGATAATAAACACCACCAGGTGTGCCAGCGGCATGCTGGATCATCGGCTGGGACCACATTAGCCGGAACAACAGCAGCTGTGCTTGGCCCCCAGGGCATGCTCAGCTGGCCCACCGCCAGCTGCTGGATCATCGGCTGGGAACACATCAGCCGGAACAGCAGCAGCTGTACTTGGCCCCCAGTGTCATGCTCAGCTCGGAACTTCACCAGCTGAGCCTTCAGCTGCTAGATCGTCGGCTGGGAACTAGAACAAATACAATAAAATTATAAAATTAAAGAAATAAATAATAAATAAAATTATAACAAGAAATAAAATGGGGAAAATAAGATTAATAATAGGACACCACCACCAGCTGTGCCCTTGGCTGCTGAACCATCGGCTGGGACCACCTCCGCCGGAGCATCAGCAGCTGTGCTTGGCCCCGGGGCACGCTCGGCTGGAACACCGCCAGCTGTGCCGTCAGCTGGCGGTACCACATCAGCCGGAACTACAGCAGCTGTGCTTAGCCCCCAGGGTCATGCACAGCTGGAACACCACCAGCTGTGCCCACAGCTGCTAGACATCGGCTGGGACCACATCCGCCAGAACAACAGCAGCTGTGCTCGGCCCCCAGGGTCATGCTCGGCTTGGAATACCACCAGCTGCGCCAACAGTTGCTGGCTCATCGGCTGAGACCACATCAGCCGGAACAGCAGCAGCTGTGCTCGGCCCCCAGGGGCATGCTCAGCTTGGCACACCACCAGCTGTGCCGTCAGAGTGCAGGATCATCGGCTGGCGCCACATCAGCCGGAACGACAGCAGCTGTGCTTGTCCCCCAGGGGCGTGCTCAGCATGCTCAGCCTTCGGCTGCTGGATCGTCGGCGGGAACGTGTGATAAAAACTACAATTCTAGTGCGAAGAATATGGAGGCTGATGCAGCTGTGTTGTTGTGGGGTAGATCAGAAAGGAATAAACTCAGGTATACGACCTTCGTGGGGAACGGTGACTCGTCTGCTTACAATAAGGTTTGTGCAATGAACAATGGTGATGGACCATACGGTGACACAAAGGTAGAAAAGGCTGAGTGTATAAATCACTTCAGCAAAAGACTTGCAACACAGCTGCACAACCTACAGAAATCAGCTGTTGAAATCAAGGAGTGTAAAGGGAAGTCAAGACGAATGTCCCTAGAGAAAGGTAAAGGGAAACTAACTGACAAAACCATTGCGAAGTTGTCAGGTTATTTCACCAAAGCCATCAGGGACAACATCAACACAGACTGGAAAACAATGAGAGATGCCTGCCTTTCAGGACTGTTTCATGCAACGTCCACAGATGAAAAGCCAAGACACATGCACTGCCCAAAAGGCAAAGACACTTGGTGTTTCTACCAACAGGACATTTCAAATGGCACAACCCCACGATCACACAAAAGCATGGTTGTACAATTTCAGTTACCCAGCAAGCACATGACTGAAGTCATGAAGATTTACTACAACCTTGTCTCGGAAGATAACATGAATAAGTGTCTGAAAGGAAAGACTCAAAATCCAAATGAGTCTCTGCACCACCGAGTTTGGACAATGGCCCCCAAAGACAGATTTGTTGGTCGTACAATGGTTGACTTCGCCATGGCAGTAACAGCCACCAACTACAACTCTGGGTATAGCAAGGGATCTCTGACCAGCCTCATTGGTATACCTCAGAACGATCTAACTGATTGGTACTTCAGTAGAAAGGACAAGTTGATGCAGAAACAAACTAGACGCACCACCAAACCGAGACAGGCTCCTGAGGAAGATGATCCAGGATATGCGCCAGGTGCCTATTAGTGCCTATTGCAGTGCCACCTTGAGGACCCACAATTCCGACCAATTTCAATAGGTTAGTTTGTTTTAGTGTTATAATTTGATATTTGGTAATAATTGTAATATGTATGTGCAGGATATATATATATATATATATATATATATATATATATATATATATATATATATATATATATATATATATGTATATATATATATGTCTCATTAAATATGACCGCATATTCTGTATTTACTATCTTCTGATTTAGGGCTTAGCTGAAATAGGAGTTCTCCAAAACTCATTTTCATAATTTCCGGGTGAAGAAAAGAGGTGAATTACTATAGAATGTATTACACTTATTTATACAATTTGCACAGGGGACTGGTCAAGTCGTCTACTGCAATTTCGGATACCGGGCTAGAAACAACTTTGTTCACTGAGAAGTTTGTACATACAAACCATTCCGTTGGTATATGCGCTGGTTTGTGTTCGCTGTTGTTCTCGTCTGAATAAATACATGGCACTTGTTCATATAATTAGCGCTTCCATTGTTAGAATTATTTATCCATTATTAGAATAACAAGGTGCAAACCATACCCCCCTTACAGTTGAAATCTATTTATTTATATACAAGAAGGTACATTGGGTTGCGAGAGTACATAACATATATTAAGAGGTACATTGTAGCAAGATTTGAGATTAAAGGATTTAAGACTAACACGTTTAGAAACAAGGCGCCCCCGAAGGAGGCTATTATTTGTTATGCACCCCATACTCAACCAGTAAGTAGTGGAGCAAAACATAGATTACATGGTCATAAAGTCCTAATCATACCAATTCAATTCAATTTCTTTCTTTATTATGCACCCCATACCCATCCCGTGGGCGGTGGTGTAAAGAATTACAGAGGCACATAATCGGTTCAGGAACTGAACCCTCTAGTTCGTTTAGCTAAGCAAATAACAATTTGTGACGCTAGTTACAAAATTATTAATATTATATATACGTGTACACACACTCATACATGTATATATATATATATATATATATATATATATATATATATATATATATATATATATATATATATATATATATATATATACGTATACATATATACATACACATACATACATATCTAATCACCTACACAAATACACACATCAATAATATTTTGTCACAAGTGATCAACAAAAGGCTCACAACAGTCACTATACAGGCACTTTACATCTATAGTGAGTCACACAGTTACTAGTCTTGCTCCACACCCACCCAACTGGGCGGCAGCTTTAGTCATGTGCATGCATTAATGATGATAGAGATGATAGTAATGATGATAGAGTTACAAGATACGAGCTAGATGGTGTTGAGATTGCGAAGTCGGATTGCGAAAGGGATCTGGGAGTTATAATTAGTAAGAATTTAAAACAAAAGGATCAATGCATAAATGTTCGTAATAAGGCAAATCGGACACTCGATTTATTAATCGCAGCGTAAGTAACAAGACACCTGGTGTGGTTCTCAAGCTATATCTTGCTCTGGTTAGGCCCCATTTAGATTATACAGTTCAGTTTTGGTCGCCATATTATAGAATGGATATAAATTCACTTGAACGTGTCCAGCGTAGGATGACTAAGTTAATTTCCCAAATTAGAAATCTTTCATATGAAGAAAGATTAACAAAGCTTAATTTGCATTCACTGGAAAGGCGAAGAGTTAGGGGTGACATGATAGAGGTTTACAAGTGGATGAATGGACATAACAAAGGGGATATTAATAGGGTATTGAAAGTATCAACACATGACAGAACGCGAAACAATGGGTATAAATTGAATAAGTTTAGATTTAGGAAAGACTTGGGTAAATACTGGTTCAGTAACAGGGTTGTTGATTTGTGGAACCAATTGCCGCGTAACATTGTGGAGGTGGGGTCCCTCGATTGTTTCAAGCATGGGTTGGACATGTATATGAGTGGGATTGGGTGGTTATAAATAGGAGCTGCCTCGTATGGGCCAATAGGCCTTCTGCAGTTACCTTTGTTCTTATGTTCTTATTACCTACATTACCTACAACTAACCTAAGTTAAATAACCACCAGTAAACAGACTGCTGTTTTCTAATTCTAGTTCAGGCACTTCCTGGGATAAAACGCGAACATTCCTTGAGGAACTGTGAGGTGCTTATCTGTTTTTCCTCGTAACGGTCCCAAGCTTCTACAATGTTCCTGTTTCTCTTTATTGCCCTCGCGGCGACTGGACTTCAGCTTTTGATCAGAAACCAGTTGGTATTGCAAGGTTACCAGGGACGCTTCACGGTACAGTAAGGGGATTAAAATATATAAAGCCAAGTTGTCCCTCGCTGCCCTTTGATTCAGATGCTGGTGCCATCCTTCTACGTCATTGTTGGTCCTCACCAGTCGTCTGAATGCACACCAGTTCCCCAATTCCCACACTCTGTTGCACAGACACGTATTTTTTATGTAACGAGTTAATTGTGTCGTTAAGGGTGGATTGCTAGCCGACTTTTCTAATTCGGCAAACGCCTTACAATTATGTAGTGCACACGTACCACATACGTACGTGTGTGTTACACACGTACACACACACACACCTTGTCAAGCACAAGACGAAGCTTGAAAAAGTTTAGTAGTATGCCAATAGGCTAGTCCCAGGACTAAGAGGCATGAGTTACGAGGGCAGGCTATGAGAAATGCACCTCATGACACTGGAAGGGGAGACATGATCACTACCTACAAAATTCTCAGAGCAATTGATAGGGTACATAAAGATAAACTGTTTAACACGGGTGGTAGGCGAACAAGGGGACACAGGTGGAAACTTAATACCCAAATGAGCTACTGGGATGTTAGAAAGAACTTTTTCAGTGTCAGAGTTGTTAACAGATGGAATGTATTAGGCAGTGATGTGGTGGAGGCTGACTCCATACACAGTTTCAAATGCAGATATGATAGAGCCCAATAGGCTCAGGAATCTGTACATCAGTTGATTGCCAGTTGAGAGGTGGGACCAAAGAGCCAGAGCTCAACCCCTGCAACCACAACTAGGTGAGTATACACACAAACACACACACACACACACGTACACACACGTACACACACACGTACACACACACGTACACACACACGTACACACACACACGTACACACACACACGTACACACACACGTACACACACACGTACACACACACGTACACACACACGTACACACACACGTACACACAGTTACACACACATTTCTGCAGTTGCCTGCAGAAATGGCTCCAGACTCTTAATCATGGGCGATTTCAACCATGGAAAGATAGACTGGAGAATGGGGACCCACATGGTGGTGCAGATACGTGGAGAGCTAAACTCTTGGAAGTGGCAACAAGGAATTTTCTGAGCCAGCATGTCAAGGAACCCACAAGAGTGAGAGGCAATGATGAACCAGCTAGACTCGACTTGATATTCACCCTGAATGAGTCAGAAATAAGGGAAGTCAAAGTGGAAGCCCCCATAGGAATGAGTGACCACAGTGTACTGACCTTTGAGTACTTGGTGGAGGTAGGGATAACCTATCCAAGGATGGGAGTGGAGGGAAAAAGACTGAATTACCGAAGAGGAAAATATGAAGAGATGAGGAGCTTCCTCAGAGGAATACCATGGGAAACAGAACTTAGAGACAAGAATGTGCAGGTCATGATGGATTTTGTCACCCAGAAGTGCCAGGAAGCTACAGACAGGTTTATCCTGTCCAAAAGGAGAAAAACGAAAAACAACAGAAAAAACCATGGTCAAACAGGAATGCAAGGTAGCGAAGCAACTGAGTAAAAGAACATGGAGAAATTACAGAAATAACAGAACACCAGAGAGCAGGGGGAGATACCAGAGGGCCAGAAAT
>WNGS01162647.1:7053823-7064823 GCA_020271785.1 Procambarus virginalis
TTTTTATTCTAGCATAGTTGAGGCAGTTGATAGTGGTAAGGATTGTGATGTTGTGTACCTGACTTTAGCACAGCTTTGATACAGTGCCACATGAAAGACTGATTAAAAAGATAGAGGCTCATGGTATTGGGGGTGCTATATTAAGCTGGATTAGGGCATGGCTATAGCAAAGGAAACAGAGGTTAGTATAATGGAGTCAAGTCAGAGTGGGGAAAATGTTGTAAGTGGAGTGCCTCAAGGCTCTGTCTTGGGACCTCTGTTGTTTATAATATATATAAATGATTTAGATTCAGGTTTGAGTAGCAACATTTGCAAATTTGCCGATGATACGAAAATCGGTAGGGAAATTAATTCGGAGGAGGACTCACTATCACTTCAAGTTGATCTAGATAGGGTTTTGAAATGGTCAAAGGACTGGCAGATGCAGTTTAATGCTGATAAATGTAAAGTTCTGAGGCTAGGTAATGATGATAGAGTTACAAGATACGAGCTAGATGGTGTTGAGATTGCGAAGTCGGATTGCGAAAGGGATCTGGGAGTTATAATTAGTAAGAATTTAAAACAAAAGGATCAATGCATAAATGTTCGTAATAAGGCAAATAGGACACTCGGATTTATTAATCGCAGCGTAAGTAACAAGACACCTGGTGTGGTTCTCAAGCTATATCTTGCTCTGGTTAGGCCCCATTTAGATTATGCAGTTCAGTTTTGGTCGCCATATTATAGAATGGATATAAATCACTTGAACGTGTCCAGCGTAGGATGACTAAGTTAATTCCCCAAATTAGAAATCTTTCATATGAAGAAAGATTAACAAAGCTTAATTTGCATTCACTGGAAAGGCGAAGAGTTAGGGGTGACATGATAGAGGTTTACAAGTGGATGAATGGACATAACAAAGGGGATATTAATAGGGTATTGAAAGTATCAACACAGGACAGAACGCGAAACAATGGGTATAAATTGGATAAGTTTAGATTTAGGAAAGACTTGGGTAAATACTGGTTCAGTAACAGGGTTGTTGATTTGTGGAACCAATTGCCGCGTAACATTGTGGAGGTGGGGTCCCTCGATTGTTTCAAGCATGGTTGGACATGTATATGAGTGGGATTGGGTGGTTATAAATAGGAGCTGCCTCGTATGGGCCAATAGGCCTTCTGCAGTTGCCTTTGTTCTTATGTTCTTATGTTCTTATGTATCTTACTTTATACCCATGTTTTGTGTCTAATTTCTTAAATTCTCTCTGCCACTCTATCACAATTATTCTGATATACTGGGCGTCTGCTATTTAAGACTCTAACGCTCCTCTGCTGTCAATAAAGAACAAGCATTTTACACCACATTTGACTACTTCCTGTAATCCTGCTAATACTCTGGAGTTCAGCCTGCGTTGAAGAGACATTGTCAGTTAAGCGCGTCCAATAACAGTATCTACAGTGCCGATGTCAGTGTACTCCCTGATCAAGACTCCACACCCTGCCTTCCCATCCCTAGCTACTGACCCATCACAATATACATGTAGAGTGTTCTCTGTGGGCAGTTTTCTAATTATACAATCATATGTCGCCCTCAGCTCTCCTATTTCATACATACTTTTTTTCTTTTGCAAGGGAGTAATTACTACATCTACATTACAATCCTCCCATGGTGGTGTGAATTGTCTCTTGGGCACCGCAATACACTCTGTAATAACGTCATACTTAATAACATTAGAACATAAGTTATTCATATATGCTCTTTTTTCATCATACATTGTTCATTGTTCAATTCTTCCCACCTTTTGAACCGAGAGGATTAATTCATTAGGTCCCCCACCTCTCATTAATCTAATGGCAGAGGCTTCATTTATCAAAGAAATTCTATCCCCAATGCAGATTAAGCTCCATCCTCATTATCTCAATCATAGCATTTCTTGGGCATCCTAAGATAATTCTCATGGCTTCATTTTGTACCTTCTCCAACTTGCCCATCCTACCTTTACCAAAACAAGAAATGACAGGTGCAGCATAATCAATAAGAGATCTTACAGTACTCAAGTATATCATTCGTAGCACAGGGACTCCCACTCCCTTTCCACAGCATGCCAAGGCCTTCAGAGGTTGTAATCTCTTCCGACATTGACCCAACAGTTTGTTCATCTCAGCTTCCAAACTCTCGTGGGTATATACAACATATATGCCTAAATATTTATATATATTAACTATATTTTTACCGTTTATTTTCAATATAATGGGCCTCCGACTTCTACATTCAAACTTAGTTTTGTTTTCATTAACCACCAGTCCCATATGGTGACACAGGTTTCCGAAATTGTCCAACACTGTTTGAACCTTTGACATATCTTTGCCCTGAAACAAAATATCATCGGCATATATGATCGGAGTTACCCCAATTGAGTATCTCTCAGATGCTATCTTATTCATTAGTACATTAAACAGGGTGGGACTCAACACGCCTCCCTGAGGTGTGCCGAGTTCAAAAGACCTCACACCTGACATACAACCTTGATACCACACCTGAGCCTTCCTTTCATAAAGATAATCCCCTATCCAGCGCAATAATCTCCCTTTAACACCAAGACCAGCTAATTCATATAAAATAACCTCTTTGTTGGCTTTATCAAAAGCTCCTTGTAAATCAATAAAAATTCTATAATAATCATTACCATTAGCTAGACATTTAATAATACAATCAGAGGTACTTTTTCATCTGAGGAACCCGAACAAATTACTAGACAGCTAATCACTTATTATATATAAAAGTCTATTTAAAATGATCCTCTCCATCATTTAACAAAAACACGAGGTTAAGGACACCTTTCGTAAAGATAATCCCAATCCAGCGCAATAATCTCCCTTTAACACCAATATTACATATTGTAGCTCTCATCCTGTAACTACACTTCGGTAATTACAGGTCTGTACTCTCCATTGGCTTTAGGGATAGGGATGATCATAGCTGTTTTCCATTTACTGGGAGTACTGCCCTCTTTATAACTAATATTAAAGAGGTCTAAGAGTGGGCTTTTCGTCATAATGGCAAGTTCATTAAGTATTTCATAAGTTACTCCATCCTCCCCAGGGGCGGTAGATTTCCCAACTTTAATCGCCGTTATTAGTTCTTCTCTGGTAATACCTGTGCAAGTGACATCACCACTGTTACCTGCTGTAAGTATAAATCCTTTCTTAGATCTTTCCAAGAATCTAATGACTCTCTCGTTACAGCGAGTAATGAACTAAGTTTGGCAGCTTCCGCCCATTTATTTACGAGACCATTTGCAATTCCTTGCGGGTCAGGATGTGCAACAAAATTATGCTTTTTACCCCTTATTTTGTTTACATCTTCCATCTTCACAGACGGATCGGTGGACAGACATATGAGAGTGCTGGCGCTGCTCTTTACACGGCCAGCATACAGCCATATAGGAGACTGGGAGGACTAGTATCATCAACCCAAACTGAGCTGTTTGCCATACAACAGGCATTCGCATATGTGATTGCACAAAACACTCAAAATGCAATCATACACACAGACTCAAAAGCTGCACTTCAAATACTAGGACAAAAACTGTGGAAAGATAACGTGGAAATAATTACTACCATTTTGTATCTTGGAGCAGTCGCTAAAGGCAAAGGACTCAACATAACCTTGAACTGGATCCCATCCCATTAAAGATTGATTGATGAAGATTAAGCCACCCAGAAGGTGGCACGGGCATGAATAGCCCGTAAGTGGTGGCCCTTTTGAGCCATTACCAGTATCAAGAGATGATACTGGAGATCTGTGGAGGCGCGACTGCACCTGCGTGACGGGAGATGTCTCCCGTCTCCCATCCCATATTGGAATCCCATTAAATGAGAAAGCTGATGAAATTGCTAAACTGGCAACTCGTCATCCAGTGTTACATAAAACAATTCAACCCAGCCTAGAGAACATTAAAAACATCACCAAAAAACTCTCACACCTCAACAAAGCCTATCTACACCAGAGAATAGCTGAAGGTTCGCCCTCTGCAACATGGTATCTTCAGGCAACTAAATTAGAAAGGTTAAATATCCCAAAAGGAATCCACAGGGAAATAGCAGTTAGGTTATATAGACTACGTCTAGGTTACAGATGCAACTGGGAGATTGGTGAACCCCGACAGAGAGAGTGCATCTTCTGCCAAACTGTCACAGAAAAGCCATTACTTCACTATCTTCTGGAATGTGAAGCATCCAACGACCTTAGAAGAGCTTTAAGAGTTCCTGAATCTTGCAGTGGCCACCCTGAAGCCATCAACACAGCCACTCTCCTGGCCAACAAAGGTGTCCAGCAGCTGGAGACCCTCATAAAGACTGTCAAGCAGTATCCTCCCCCGCGATAACAGCTTGATGATTAAATGTAACCTCAGAATACTGAGAAGAATTACTGAACAATAATAATAAAAAAAAACTGTCCTACATACGGGCTATTCATGCCCGTGCCACCTCTTGGGTGGCTTAATCTTTATCAATCATCAGACCACACACCATGGGAGACATCTCCCGTCACGCAGGGTGCAGTCGCACCTCCACAGATCTCCAGTATCAGCTCTTGATACTGGTAATGGCTCAAAAGGGCCACCACTTACGGGCTACTCATGCCCGTGCCACCTTTTGGGTGGCAACATCCGAAAAAATTCGGAAAAAATCGAAAAATTTTGAAATATTTATAAAAATACTACAACATCCTGGCAACACTTTGGCGCAAACCGGATAATGTTATGATATAAATTAAAGTATTTATGGTAGATTTGCATGCGTAATTGTGCAGAATCCGGTGCCCCGCGGCTGTGGCGCGCCAAGGGTATTGCGTCGTACGTTCTAAACGTCAATTTTTCCGTAATAACGTCGGAAATAACTCCGTATTTATGACAATAAATATACACTCATTGGCAACCGTCTCCTGCTAGTGTGGGCGAGCGAGGCAGCTAGCCACCAGTCACATGGTGTGTCCTGTTAAGTGCGGACGCTCTGTCGACGCGCTCTCCATTTTTGCTCCTGGAATCTCGCTTTTGTGGCGTCTAGTGCACAATGACCTGTAAACGGAGGATTCTGAAGTTACAAGCAGCCAATATGGCACGCGGTCGCCGTCTTCAGCGGGAAAAGAGAGCCGCTTTAGCGCAAGGAAGGATAATATCAAGTGAAGATAGAAGGGAGCCGGTCGGCCGAGCAGACAGCACGCTGTACTTGTGATCCTGTGGTCCTGGGTTCGATCCCAGGCGCCGGCGAGAAACAATGGGCAGAGTTTCTTTCACCCTATGCCCCTGTTACCTAGTAGTAAAATAGGTACCTGGGAGTTAGTCAGCTGTCACGGGCTGCTTCCTGGGGGTGGAGGCCTGGTCGAGGACCGGGCCGCGGGGACACTAAAAAGCCTCGAAATCATCTCAAGATAACCTCAAGATAAGATCGAGGAGGCGTCAGCTATGAGAGGCTTGACCCTCACACACCCTCCTCGACCCCAGACCCTCTCTCAACGCCTTGATGTGTATGGACCGGCCACGACAGTGCCATCTACATCTACTGGTGTGGCTGATGTGGCAGTGGCATCTACGTCTACTGATGTGGCAGTGGCATCTACGTCTACTGATGTGGCAGTGGCATCTACGTCTACTGATGTGGCAGTGGCATCTACGTCTACTGATGTGGCAGTGGCATCTACGTCTACTGATGTGGCAGTGGCGACTCCCAGAGTTTCGAAAAGGCGTATAATTACACCGAGCAGTGCTGAAAGGCGATTGAAAAGATTTAGAGAACAGACAGAAGAATCCATTGACAGTGATAATGAGATGAAAACAATAAAACGTCAAAGCGAGGCACGTGAGACGGTGCTAATGATGATAGACAAGCACCTTGAAAAGTACCTAGATGAAAATTATTCATGTATGTATTGCAACCAAGTTTCCCCACATTCATAAAGTTATCAAAACCTGTACTGAGTGTAACCTTTCCGTCAAACGAACATTGGAGACAGAATAAGATTTTCTGAAGACATTAGCGTACTGCAATATGCTAAATGGTCATGGATACATATTTTACGAACGTTTGTGTTCCATAAATAGGATAACGTGTGTGTCACAGAAGGTGTATGACAGGTGGCAGGTTCTTATCAAAGATGTTGCTAATGTACAATGGGCGGGTGTGCAAGAAAACACTCGTGGTATAATATTTGACCATTACATAAAACGGTTACAGAGAGAACCCACTAATGGCATCCTTGACATTGATGTGTCATTTGACGGATCATGGCATACAAGGGGCCATCATTCACTAATTGGCACTGCGTTTGTGGTTGAAATATTCACTGGCATGGTAGTTGACTATAATATTTTCTGCAAAAACTGTTATAAGTGCCAACAATTAAAGCGGTGGAAACGAAGTGGAAAACTAAACCAGGTTCAGTTTGACAGTGAAATGGTTGAACATCGTCCAACGTGTGATAAACACTACAATTCTAGCGCGAAGAATATGGAGGCTGATGCAGCTGTGTTGTTGTGGGGTAGATCAGAAAGGAATAATCTCAGGTATACGACCTTCGTGGGGGACGGTGACTCGTCTGCTTACAATAAGGTTTGTGCAATGAACAATGGTGATGGACCATACGGTGACACAAAGGTAGAAAAGGCTGAGTGTATAAATCACTTCAGCAAAAGACTTGCAACACAGCTGCACAACCTACAGAAATCAGTTGTTGAAATCAAGGAGTGTAAAGGGAAGTCAAGACGAATATCCCTAGTGAAAGTTAAAGGGAAACTAACTGACAAAACCATTATGAAGTTGTCAGGTTATTTCACCAAAGCCATCAGGGACAACATCAACACAGACTGGAAAACCATGAGAGATGCCTGCCTTTCAGGACTGTTTCATGCAACGTCCACAGATGAAAAGCCAAGACACATGCACTGCGCAAAAGGCAAAGACTCTTGGTGTTTCTACCAACAGGACATTTCAAATGCCAAAACCCCACGATCACACAAAAGCATGGTTGTACAATTTCAGTTACCCAGAAAGCACATGACTGAAGTCATGAAGATTTACTACAACCTTGTCTCGGAAGATAACATAAGTGTCTGAAAGGAAAGACTCAAAATCCAAATGAGTCTCTGCACCACCGAGTTTGGACAATGGCCCCCAAAGACAGATTTGTTGGTCGTACAATGGTTGACTTTGCCATGGCAGTAACAGCCACCAACTACAACTCCGGGTATAGCAAGGGATCTCTCATTGGTATACCTCAGAACGATATAACTGATTGGTACTTCAGTAGAAAGGACAAGTTGATGCAGAAACAAACTAGACGCACCACCAAACCGAGACAGGCTCCTGAGGAAGATGATCCAGGATATGGGCCAGGTGCCTATTAGTGCCTATTGCAGTGCCACCTTGAGGACCCACAATTCCGACCAATTTCAATAGGTTAGTATGTTTTAGTGTTATAATTTGATATTTGGTAATAATTGTAATATGTGCAGGATATATATATATATATATATATATATATATATATATATATATATATATATATATATATATATATATATATTTTTTTTTTTTTTTTTTTCGATTTTTTTTTCAGTTTGTTATCAGGCGATTTGCATGGAACTTACACACCTTGCTCAATGGATGCCTATCTGCAAGGGTGCCAGTTATGAACGAAATCGGTCGACGTCAAGCTCGGCTACAGGTGGCCAAACTTTGATCTTATTTTACTCAGGTAAGTAATTTACAACTTCAAGGTGTTGCACAGTGTTCATTTTTTAATCAATTTACATGCAAATTGCACCTTATATGTAGAGTTTGTGCTTCTACACTTGTGCAAAGCACTTTAGTCCAAAGTCCATTTATTGATTTTATAAATATTTATAAACATCATATATTGCATATTTTGGTAGGGGAAATTTGAATAATTGTATTATTGCACTAAACATTTTTTTTAATAGAACTGCTATGCAGAATTCTTTATTATATGCTAATGTGATACCTGAGTGTTGTAGAAATGATTTTAGTTAACACATGTGTTCCCTGAAATTTTTTAAAAATTCGCTGCATAATACGTCGTGTATTTTTTTTTCTCCCTTTCTATTTAGGTTGTGATGCTGAGACTTGGACCAGTTGCAGCCCTTTCTATAACCATTTCATAAATAAATGTATAAACAAATTAAACAACTTTTACTTTTCCTATGTTACACCCCCTTAATCTTTATCAATCAATCATCAATCGAGTATAATAGTGTACATCCACCGCTCTAGTAGCTCGGGAGATATCTCCTGTCCACTACGGGCTCACCATAGCCCGTGCTTCTTGCCCCGCTCCTGTGCCAGGTAAGTTACGGGGTCACCATAGCCCGTGCTACTTGCCCCGCTCCTGTGCCAGGTAAGTTACGGGCTCACCATAGCCCGTGCTTCTTGCCCCGCTCCTGTGCCAGGTAAGTTACGGGCTCACCATAGCCCGTGCTACTTGGAACTTGTTCCGAGTAGCTGAATCTATAGCAACAACAGCTCTAGTAGAGTGACACACAGCACCGCTCCTGCGTCGATCGGACTGTGTGTAAACTGGCTAGAAGACAGTGAACGCAGTGAAGACAGAACACAGCACGCAACAGTCAGTCACGAGAGACATCTCCCGCCAACACATCACAAGGCGCAATGTTTGGGTCACAATGCGACCCAAACGTCTTAAGGTCAGAGCGACTCCACTTGACGGTCATGCTATCGAAAAAAACAATATTTTAAAGGTCCTGAAGGACGTAACTGGCCTCAAACCCGCTGACATTAGTCAGGAAGGTGAAGATATCGTGCTCTACTTTTCATGTGAAGAGGAGCTAGAAAAACTCCTCACTAACGATGTCCTTCTTCGCAAAGAGCACCACCTACATCTTCACTTCCCACGTCAGTTCCTGGTCGGAAGAACTGTTTTTACCAGCAGGACCAGCCAGTGGATCGCTGAGCGATCTCAACATCATATCAAGGTCAATATCGAGGACGAAAATCCAAACCTGTCGGTATTCAAGCTGGAGTTCTGCAACACCGACAAAACATCAATGAAGATTACGTTCACCACCATTGCTGCGGCCACCCAGGCTGCCACACAAGGATTCTACTGCTTCGGCCTAAAAATACCACCCCACCAAATAAAAAAGGAACGATACCATGAGATCCAGCAGTGCTTTAAGTGCTACGAGCTCTCCCATCAGACCAACAAATGTCAGCACCCTGTCCAGAGGTGCAGCCTGTGCGCACTGGACCATCACTAATCCATATGCAAGGCAACAGTCCATCGCTGCTTGCTCTATGATGGCAATCATCCCGCAATTTCCTACCGCTGCCCCCGCAGACAGGAAAGCATCAAGGCCCAGGTTGAAGCCAAGAGAAACAACCTTTCTACCTCCTCGACCAGAGCCCCAAGCGTTCAACCCACCACCTTAGCTCTCACTAGTCAACCAGAAGACTTTCCGGTCTTACCAACATGTGGCTCCTCCCAGCAGGCGACACAGCCTTCTCATTGGGGACCCAATGTGATGACTTCAGGGTGTGGAGCCTGTGGGACCCAAGGTCCCACAGGCTCCTTCACAGCCCCCTGCATCACGTGCAGGCAACACACAAACACACTACCCTCATGGAAGCCTAACCACACCTACCTCAGGAGGTTAAACAAGCCCTCCCCCTATCGAAAAGCCCTGAGCAGTCACCTAAAGCTATCATATCACTACAGCCCCTACAGTAATCTACTTGAGCCAAGACAGCCAATGTGATTATAATATACTAATACAGTACTGTACTCACTTTGTTGTTGCCCTTCGAGCTGTACGAGGAGCAACGACATTTGAAAAGTTGATTTGTCTCTCAGGGGGCGGTCCCCCCTTAGGCTGTCCACGGACAATGACAGCATCGCCAGACAGAACCTGAAAATAAGTCATTATTACTCTCATTCAAAATATAAGTAGTATATAACACATACAAATATAATATATACTATTCCTTTTTATTGTTTCCAATAGTTGTGAAAAATACTGCAAACATTTCTCAGTGTTCAAAGCAATGAATCATTTTAAGTTTACTTATTACATTTTAAGTTTACTTAAAATGTGTTAATACTTAAAATTTACTTAACCAATGCTAATGACAAATGTGCGGACCTAAGCCCCGACAAGGTAACCCCAAGGTATGGTAGTGTTGTTGATACGATACTACATACATTATGTTAAGTGTATACAATAGAATCCTGTTCCAATGTTGCTGCATTTATATTGTATCATTTGATGTATTTACAACCCTCAGGATTGGCCAGGGTCCCGAAGGTCATTTTAGTTCACTAGTGCAAATAACCTCGTTAGTAAACAGTGATTATTGACCCTTTGAACATAAATCACGCACACTTATATACATAATACATAGATTGTGTATAATAGCAGAGGCTTTCTTTCAAACATGTCTCATATATGACACATATATGTAGTAATTAATAATATTTAAATCTATATTTATATTAAGATATTACTATCTCTATAGTAATACAGAAATGTAAATAGTAAATGTATTACTATCTTCCGAGGGAAATACTTACTATCGAAGTAATACAGAAGAAAACTAAGAAAATAGTTAAGAGGGATCGAATCCCTAAATCAGAAGATAGTAAATACAGAATATGCAATCATGTTCAATGAGACATACATATATACATATGAACACGTTGTATTGTGTGTAAAACATATATCAAGTAGGAATACAATCCGTCTTCATATATGTAAATATACAATACAATAGCGTGTAAATATACACACTTTGTGTGTATATTTACACCTCAATAGACTGATTTCAATCACATTCCACTGGCCGCCTCATCAACCCGTCATCACTACACACAAGGGTCAACATTACACTATATTATAGGTGGCAGGGCAATATTACACTATATTATAGGTGGCAGGGCCCCCCCCCCCTAGGCTGACGAAGTACACGCTGCTACACCCTCCCTCTCCT
>WNGS01162647.1:7064848-7110907 GCA_020271785.1 Procambarus virginalis
AGTGTCCTCATCTCTCACAAACCACTACGAGGCCTCGAGGAGGAGGAGGAAGAGCTTAGGGCATGGAGGACCAGCTAGAGGCCAGAGGGCCGAGGCTAGGCACTAAAAAACGCCATCACACGTGCTTGGGAAGATGGTATAGGAGGCCATCTGGCTCGTACTAGCCCCACCTCTCACACCCTCACTCTCCCTCTACCCGCCTCTCATTCCGCCTATTTCACACGCCAGACTGCCAACGCAGCAGGTTTTCATTGATGCCAACGGCAGCGGGGGCGAGGATATGCCAACTCACCTGTTTAACAATGCCGCGGCAAACTTGCGGTGTCTGAGGAGCGGCCATGTTGTCACTTGTGCCTGACGGGACCACCAGTCACGTGACCACGCCGGCTGACACCTGTGCGGCTCAGCTACCCGTCCAACACCTCAGTCCTGGCTCTCTCACTCTCAACCATTCACCTCTCACAGCGCTTTTATACCTATCTTCCACCTCTCCTCGTAGCCACGGTATACACATCTACTAATTAGCATTCGTGGAGATTTCATATATTCCAAGTATGGAATTTTTTTTTTTTTAGATTAGTTAGATAGTTGAGCTTAAAACAGATGAGTTTTCACTGTGATAATTCCTTGCGCGTGATCTATATCATTCGACTTAAATTTGTGTAGCTTCGTCAATTTACCTCTACAAACTTGACGGACTTACAGGCTTAGTTTGGGATACAAGTGAGCGATGGTGTTTAAAAGTGGGACATGATTGGTGATGTGGCAGCTTTGGTGAGAGCCAGCGCCACCTGCCTCCAACACGGCGCCTACCGCCAACTTTGGACGGGCGGCGACCAACGTGGAATATATATTTCCACATCATCCATCGCCATATGTCCGGACACTACCTCATTTTGTCCATATATCATCCCCAATCCACCAACCGCTACTAGATTCCCACTCTGTCTTGAAAGCATTCTCAATCAACATGTATAGGCCTATAGGGATGCATGTATAGGCCGTTGGGCACTTGTGAAAACCGCTTGTAGCGGTTTATACATTAAAATAATGATTTATAATATATAAGAACATAAGAACATAAGAACAAAGTAACTGCAGAAGGCCTATTGGCCCATACGAGGCAGCTCCTATCTATAACCTCCCAATCTATTGTGGTGTGTGTCTATTGTGGGAAAGTTACTTGAATCGATAATTGCAAGTACAATTCGTCTTCATCTTGAAAAGCATAAATTAATAAATGAGTCGCAACATGGTTTTACAAATGGCCGTTCATGTTTAACAAATTTGCTATCTTTTTATTCTAGCATAGTTGAGGCAGTTGATAGTGGTAAGGATTGTGATGTTGTGTACCTTGACTTTAGTAAAGCTTTTGATACAGTGCCACATGAAAGACTGATTAAAAAGATAGAGGCTCATGGTATTGGAGGTGCTATATTAAGTTAGATTAGGGAATGGCTATTCCAAAGGAAACAGAGTTAGTATTAATAGGGTTAAGTCAGAGTGGGAAAATGTTGTAAGTGAAGTACCTCAGGGTTCTGTCCTGGGATCTCTGTGGTTTATAATATATATAAATGATTTAGATTCAGGTTTGAGTAGCAACATTTGCAAATTTGCAGATGATACAAAAATCGGTTGGGAAATTAACACAGAACATAAGAACAAAGGCAACTGCAGAAGGCCTATTGGCCCATACGAGGCAGCTCCTATCTATAACCACCCAATCCCACTCATATACATGTCCAACCCATGCTTGAAACAATCGAGGGACCCCACCTCCACAATGTTACGCGGCAATTGGATCCACAAATCAACAACCCTGTTACCGAACCAGTATTTACCCAAGCCTTATCTAAATCTAAATTTATCCAATTTATACCCATTGTTTCGTGTTCTGTCTTGTGTTGATACTTATAATACCCTATTAATATCCCCTTGTTGTGTCCATTCATCCACTTGTGAATTTGTGCGCCCCTTGAGGGACTTGAAGTAGAGGGGGGTAGAAATAGCCTAAGCTACTCTATCAACACAAGACAGAACACGAAACAATGGGTATAAATTGGATAAGTATAGATTTAGGAAAGACTTGGGTAAATACTGGTTCAGTAACAGGGTTGTTGATTTGTGGAACCAATTGCCGCGTAACATTGTGGAGGTGGGGTCCCTCGATTGTTTCAAGCGTGGGTTGGACATGTATATGAGTGGGATTGGGTGGTTATAAATAGGAGCTGCCTCGTATGGGCCAATAGGCCTTCTGCAGTTGCCTTTGTTCTTATGTTGTTATGTTATGTTCTTAAGGTAGTTAGTGGGGATTGAGCCCATGTATAGATACCATAAATGAGATATGGAGAGATACGTGAGTATAATAAGATAAAGACCGACTGTAGGTCACATTATGTTAAATAGAGCTCTGCCTCGTATGGGCCAATAGGCCTTCTGCAGTTGCCTTTGTTCTTATGTTCTTAAGGTAGTTAGTGGGGATTGAGCCCCATGTATAGATACCATAAGTTAGATATGATGGGTTGGAGGTAGTTACTGGTGATTAAGCCTAATGTATAGATACCGTAATGAGATATGGAGAGATACGTGAGTATAATAAGATAAAGGCCGAGTGTAGGTCACATTATGTTATTTTCAAGAGTATCCAAAGATACCTTAATTTAGTTATATGCAAGTAATTAAGTTAAAATTATCAACGTATAGGTTTAAAAAGCAATAATAATGTTCTTACTGTAATATTATATAAATACTCTCAAACGTTTTTGGTAAATGGAGTTAGAACATAAGAACATAAGAACAAAGGCAACTGCAGAAGGCCTATTGGCCCATACGAGGCAGCTCCTATTTATAACCACCCAATCCCACTCATATACATGTCCAACCCATGCTTGAAACAATCGAGGGACCCCACCTCCACAATGTTACGCGGCAATTGGTTCCACAAATCAACAACCCTGTTACTGAACCAGTATTTACCCAAGTCTTTCCTAAATCTAAACTTATCCAATTTATACCCATTGTTTCGCGTTCTGTCCTGTGTTGATACTTTCAATACCCTATTAATATCCCCTTTGTTATGTCCATTCATCCACTTGTAAACCTCTATCATGTCACCCTAACTCTTCGCCTTTCCAGTGAATGCAAATTAAGCTTTGTTAATCTTTCTTCATATGAAAGATTTCTAATTTGGGGAATTAACTTAGTCATCCTACGCTGGACACGTTCAAGTGAATTTATATCCATTCTATAATATGGCGACCAAAACTGAACTGCATAATCTAAATGGGGCCTAACCAGAGCAAGATATAGCTTGAGAACCACACCAGGTGTCTTGTTACTTACGCTGCGATTAATAAATCCGAGTGTCCTATTTGCCTTATTACGAACATTTATGCATTGATCCTTTTGTTTTAAATTCTTACTAATTATAACTCCCAGATCCCTTTCGCAATCCGACTTCGCAATCTCAACACCATCTAGCTCGTATCTTGTAACTCTATCATCATTACCTAGCCTCAGAACTTTACATTTATCAGCATTAAACTGCATCTGCCAGTCCTTTGACCATTTCAAAACCCTATCTAGATCAACTTGAAGTGATAGTGAGTCCTCCTCCGAATTAATTTCCCTACCGATTTTCGTATCATCGGCAAATTTGCAAATGTTGCTACTCAAACCTGAATCTAAATCATTTATATATATTATAAACAACAGAGGTCCCAAGACAGAGCCTTGAGGCACTCCACTTACAACATTTTCCACTCTGACTTGACTCCATTTATACTAACTCTCTGTTTCCTTTGGTATAGCCATGCCCTAATCCAGCTTAATATAGCACCCCCAATACCATGAGCCTCTATCTTTTTAATCAGTCTTTCATGTGGCACTGTATCGAAAGCTTTGCTAAAGTCAAGGTACACAACATCACAATCCTTACCACTATCAACTGCCTCAACTATGCTAGAATAAAAAGATAACAAATTTGTTAAACATGAACGGCCATTTATAAAACCATGTTGCGACTCAATTATTAATTTATGTTTTCAAGATGAAGACGAATTTTATTTGCTATTATAGATTCGAGTAACTTTCCCACAATAGACGTTAGGCTAATTGGTCGATAGTTAGACGCAAGTGATCTATCTCCTTTCTTAAAAACTGGTATCACATTAGCAACTTTCCAAAACTCTGGCACTGTGCCTGACTCTATTGATTTATTAAATATGATTGACAGTGGGTCACAAAGCTCCTCTTTGCATTCTTTCAGCACTCTGGCAAACACTTCATCCGGCCCTGGGGATTTGTTTGGTTTGAGTTTTACTATTTGTTTAAGAACATCCTCCCTGGTAACTGCTAAACTCGTCAACCTGTCCTCGTCCCCACCCACATAGACTTGTTGGGCTGAAGGCATATTGTTAAGTTCCTCTTTAGTAAATACAGATACAAAATATTTATTAAAAATACTACTCATCTCTTCATCACTATCTGTTATTTGACCTGTCTCAGTTTTTAATGGACCTATCCTTTCCCTAGTCTTAGTTCGATATAACTGAAAAAAACCCTTTAGGATTTGTCTTTGCTTGCCCTGCTATACGAACTTCATAGTTTCTTTTTGCTTTCCTTATCTCTTTTTTAACATTTCTAACTAGTTGTACGAATTCCTGTTCTAAAGTGACCTCCCCATTTTTAATCCTCTTGTACCAAGCTCTCTTTTTACCTATAAGATTCTTCAAATTCTTTGTTATCCACTTTGGGTCATTAGTAATCGATCTATTCAATTTGTGTGGTATACTACGTTCCTGTGCTTTGTTTAGAATATTCTTAAATACGTTATAAATTGAATCTACATCGAAATCCCCATTTACATCACCTATCGCTGGGTTCATGTCTCGCTCCAAGACCGGCCCACACCCCATACCCAAGACTTTCCAATCAATTTGACCCAAAAATTTCTTAGGCTATTAAAATCAGCTTTTCGAAAATCTGGCACTTTAACAGAATTTTCTCCTACAGGTCTATTCCATTCTATGCCAAATCTGATTTCTTTGTGATCACTGTTCCCTAGCTCACTCCCTATTTCGATGTCATTAATTTGTGTTTCCCTGTTAGTTAACACTAAATCTAAAATATTATTTTCCCGTGTTGGTTCCTTAATGTGTTGCGTAAGAAAGCAATCGTCAATTAATTCTAGAAAATCTTCTGCTTCACTATTCCCTGTTTTGTTCAACCAGTTTATTCCACTCAAATTAAAGTCACCCATGACATAAATACTGTTAGATCTAGATGCCCTAGATATTTCATCCCATAGATGCTTTGCTTCCATTCTGTCTAAATTTGGTGGCCTATATATAACTCCAATTATAATATTATTTGCTTTTTCGTTTAATTCTATCCAAATAGTTTCTGTGTGTGGCTCAGTTTTGATTCCCTCTTTGAGACTACATTTCAAATTGTCCCTAACGTATATGGCTACTCCACCTCCTCGTCTAATATATCTATCTGTGTGAAATAGTTTAAATCCAATACTTTGAACACAATAGGGGAAAACAGGAGGCCTACCACTGTTCTTGTGGTAGGCCTCGAGACTATTGTTGATGTGACAAGTTCAAGTTCAAGTATGTTTATTGAGATAAGAAAGAAATACATCTCAAAGGATAAGAACATAAGAACAAAGGCAACTGCAGAAGGCCTATTGGCCCATACGAGGCAGCTCCTATTTATAACCACCCAATCCCACTCATAATACATGTCCAACCCGCGCTTGAAACAATCGAGGGACCCACCTCCACATGTTACGCGGCAATGGTTCCACAAATCAACAACCCTGTTACCGAACCAGTATTTACCTAGTCTTTCCTAATCTAAACTTATTCAATTTAAGCCATTGTTTCGTGTTCTGTCTTGTGTTGATAGAGTAGCTTAGGCTATTTCTACCCCTCTACTTCAAGTCCCTCAAGGGGCGCACAAATTCAGTGAGTACAAATACACAAATAACATTACAGAATCCCATTTAACATTGCAGGTTATTATAGTAAGCACAGCATATAATTGTTACACTCTTGGGGCAAAATTCTTGTAGCTCCTAAGTATACTGTCTATCATACCATTATCACACATCCAAACAATTTGATGTGGTACACTACTTATTTCCTTATTTCTATAGTTATCAATTTTGACACTCTAATACTAATGTTCTAAGGTGTGGCGTGTGCGGCATACCACATATTTACACTCCTTATCTTCTTCACTGACATCACACCATATTGCCAGATATATTTGTATCCTAATCTTAATCTCATGTAAATTGAATCCTTCCAAGTAGACTTTCCTTTACCATAGGTGAAGGACTAATTTGTATTTATTATTGAATAATTCTTAAGTGTGTTTACTACTGTCCACCATTGTCGTTCTCCTTATCATTCTTCACCCTCTTGGATCATCTTGATTCTTGGTTTTTATATTTGTTTCAAGGTTAACTGACATATAACATCAACAAGAGGTTTTTCAGTGGCTCTTTTCGCTATGTCATCAACTACCACTCATTCAACAGGATTCCACATGTGAAGGGATCCCATGAATCTTACTTTTACCCAGTTTTGGTCTAATTTCTTAACATTCTCTCTACATTCTATCACAATATTCTGATATACTGGGCGTCTGCTATTTAAAAGACTCTAACGCTCCCTGCTGTCAATAAGAAGCACGCATTTTTACCCCATTTGACTACTTCCTGTAATCCTGCTAATCACCTTGGAGTTCAGCCCGCGTTGAAGAGACATTGTCAGTTAAGCGGCGTCCAATAACAGTATCTACAGTGCCGATGTCAGTGTACTCCCTGATCAANGAAAAGCATAATGAAATATGAAAAGCATCTTGCAGAAACCTGTTACAATAAATATATAACATTTATTGTGCCATGATTCGGTGCATGGCTTCTTGCAAAAAAAAGTTATCTTTTCAATTTCAATAGTTAGGTTATATGTGATTTAGTTTTCAATCATTTTCATGCTGATGTATGGTCCTTATGCTGAAGGAAGGTACAAGGGTAGATATCTAAAAAGGTGTGTTATTGTTGATAATTTGTTTACCAGCACCGCAATCGACCTCCTTTCCGTTCCCCAGAACAGAAGCCAAGTATCTCAGAATCAGTATAACCAATGTATGTTGCATATCAACATAAGCACCTAGATCTTCGTATCTCTTTTTAGATATAATAACATCTGGACATGTAAAATATCCTCTTCAGTAAGGTCCATTCCAAACCTGATGTCTCTTAGCACATTTTCCCTCTTTTTCATGGTATGATATACCATTATTGAGACAGGAAGCCTTTTTTGGCATATAGAGGTATCTTGTTCAAGGGTTAGGCTGCTAGTGTGGTCACTTGTTACCTAGCAGTAAAAATAGGTACCTGGGTTAGTCAGCTGTCACGGGCTGCTTCCTGGGGGTGGAGGCCTGGTCGAGGACCGGGCCGCAGGGACACTAAAAAGCCCCAAAATCATCTCAAGATAACCCATTCAGTTGCTGGCTAGACTTGTGTGGAAGTATTGGCACGCAACTGTCAGCGGGACCCTGACAGCTGAGCGGACAGTGCTCGGATTCGTTGTACTGAGGTTCGGGTTCGACCCGGTGGAGGCGGAAACAATGGGCAGCAATTCTTTCACCGTGATTTCCCCGTTACTTAGCAGTAAATAGGTACCTGGGAGTTAGACAGCTAATACGCAGGCGATGAGTCACAATAACTTGGCTAAATTATGTTGACCAGACCACACACTAGTAGGTGAAGGGACGACGACGTTTCGGTTCGTCTGGACCATTCTCAAGTCGATTCTGTACTTGTACAATCGACTTGAGAATGGTCCAGGACAGACCGAAACGTCGTCATTCCCACTTCTAGTGTGTGGTCTGCTGTCAACAGCTAATACGGGTTGCTTCCTGGGGGTGTGTAACAAAAAGGTCCTGTTGTCAGGACCGGGCCGCAGGGACACTGAGCCCCAAAATCATCTCAAAAAAATAACCTCAAGATGCACTTCACTGCATAGCAAGTGGATAATCTAGTTCAAAGCAGGTCTTTTATGTGAGAAATATCTGACCATTTGCAACCCAGGGGGAAATTGTTTTGGTGACATTCTTTGGTTATATTTTCTTAAAAAGAAAAAAAATCTTATTTTATTTAAATA
Source organism: Procambarus virginalis (assembly GCA_020271785.1). Lineage (NCBI taxonomy): Eukaryota > Metazoa > Arthropoda > Malacostraca > Decapoda > Cambaridae > Procambarus > Procambarus virginalis. Next base: position 7,073,029 of record WNGS01162647.1, read on the forward strand.
ACTATTCAAGAAATTCTGATGCCGCAATGTGTACTTTTAACTAATGCACGAAACCATCATTTTCAGAGATTACCCGATATGATCACAGAGAGGAACGAGAAGCTCAAGGAGGAGATGTTAGGTAAGTTACAATGTTGTTGTATTCCTAGTTGTATACAGCTATGCTCTTGGAAGCCTCTTAAGATTACCTTCTAATTTCTATACAGTAAGCTTTATTATTGATAATTTAACATATGGAATATTCATTATAAAACTCGTTTTAAGAGTAGAGTATTGCTCAACTTTTTCAAGTGAGATTACGAAATGAAGCCTCACTCTTCATTCTAATAATACTGCATATGCACCGATAAATTATATGTTATCTTTTGCTTTGGATCCAGCTTACATATCTGCCTTTCCTCTTTGATTACTCTGTCAGTTTACTTTCACTCGGTAGGTCTTACCCAGTGGTCAGTAGGTGATGTATACTAAACTCTCTTTTTTGATTGTAGTATGCTAGTCTTTATGTTCTGTATAGCTACGTAGTCTTCCCAGCTTGGTGCCTTATTTTGATAATTACTTTCTTATATACTGGATATTGATTATTTGTATTCTCTGTGAACACACACACACTTCATTTGATGATGCTGAAAATTTGTGGTATTGTATAAAAAAATAACCCAACTTTCCATGTAGTACAGTACTTCCAAGTGTTAATTAATTAACACTTGGAAGTTCACTTTAAAAGTTCTTCAATTATTTGTTAAAGAATTTCACCTGCTGTGTAGGCTCCCAGATATTAAAAAAGAAATCAGTCACCACTGTGCATGTACAGATTTAAGCAGAGCCTGAAGAACACATGGTCTTAGCAAACACAGAGAGGCGGGAAAATGCCCAGGAATATAAGAAGGTTCAGGTACAATATTTAATTACTGGTAGGTATTTTTTTTTATAGGTGCCAATCAAGGGAGGTAGTCCCAATCTCTGTGCCACGCATATCTCACAAAATAAAACTGTCATGATATTAGCTATACTGTACATTAAATTTTCAAGAAATAATTTATACTGTTTTGTCAGTTACTGAAAAATGCATAGTACTGGATACTTTACTATATTTATACACTTGCATTGCATGCTTGTAAGAAATAGTAGTGAACTGATGATTAAAATTTGTTATTTCTGTACACAATGTTGTATGTGGAACCTGTGGTGGAAGAGTAGTTGGTGGTGGTGGTGGTATAGTGCAGTGTGATGCAGTGTGTGTATAAGGTACTGTATACAAGACCACACACTAGAAGGTGAAGGGACGACGACGTTTCTCAAGTCGATTGTCTTGAGGATGGTCCAAGACGGACCGAAACGTCGTCGTCCCTTCACCTTCTAGTGTGTGGTCTGGTCAACAGACTTTAGCCACGTTATTGTGACTCCTCGCCTGCACTGTATACAAGTTTTAGAGAGTACAGTATAATTAATTTAAATACTGAACCTATTCATAAATCTCCTACTATTCAAATCATATTTGTTCTTGAAGTTGTGGATACAGATGGTATTCACATCTGGATACCATATATATATATCCACATCTCTTCTGAGATGTGGATATCCACATCTCTTCTTTCAGTACATTCATGTGCTGACCGCACTTATTGTAATTTAGATATTAACACTTCTTCAGATTAATGGCTTTACTAGGAGGAGGAGGTTATTTATATTTTAAATAATGACCAAACCACAACTCAGAAGATGGAGAAGCGACAATGTTTCTGTCCATCCTGGACCATTAAAATAGTCATGCGATGACTTGACACGACTTGGTAATGGTCCAGGACAGATCTGAAACATCATTGTTCTTCCGTCTTAGGAATTGTGGTTGGTCATTATTTCCAAAGCCTTCTATTGTGCTTCTATTGTGATTCTGCATAATTTAAATATTTACATTAAATAAGATTACAGCATAAAAAAGAAAACGGCTTAGTTGTAAGCATGTACTCGCCTAGTTGTGTTTACGGGGTTGAGCTCTGGCTGTTTGGTCCCGCCTCTCAACTGTCAATCAACTGGTGTATATGTAATTACCTAAGTGTAGTTACAGGATGAGAGCTACACTCGTGGTGTCCCGTCTCCCCAGCACTCTTTTGTCATATAACGCTTTGAAATTACTGATGGTTTTGGCCTCCACCATCAATGTAGTATTGGCAGTGTAGATGCTCTCCTTGGCCTGCTTAAGGGTGTGGAATGTGCATGGTCATGACAGGACGAGTGCTGCTCTCCCAAACCTGCTGGCAATACTACATTGAAATTTTACAATAAAGATTAAATATTAATGTAGCAAACACTGGTAAATAAATTGTTGAAGGCTTGCCTAGCCTATATTTTAAATAATAATTTTATTAATAAGGATTATTTATTAAATTTTCTATCACTGAGTTAATTTACTTTATTGCATCATATCACTGAATTTATCCAATTACAGTAAAATACTGTTGAGGTTTCTTATTTTAGTGTAACTATTATGATTAGCAAAACAATAATCTCATGGTTACTGTGGGCGGGCTCGGTGGGTCAGTGGTTTAACGAATCTGCAAGAAGAAGGGGATTAAAAAGCAATGGCAAACAAAGAAAATGGGTCCAGTTCTCCGATACCTCACCAAACCACCTTTCTATTATTTGTTGATATGCACATCCGAAGTGTTCTATCTGGTATAATTGGATTCCAAACTTCTTTATCTCTGTTAATAGGTTGGAGCATTCAATAATGCATGGAGATGACTGTGGTGCAGACCAGTGGTGAAGTAGTGAGTAGTTTGTTGTAGTAAAGGTGTCAGTCAATGCAGGTAGTTGTGTGGTCCAATTCAATTCTATTACAGAATCTTACACTCTTTTTATTTAATGTGTTAGTCTCTTACACCTTAATAACTAAACTGGGTGCAAGTAACAATTAATTATGGAGTGTGTGTTGTTTTCATCTCCTAAAGTTCGATAACACAATACACTTCTCGAGTTGATGCTTTGGTAGCCTGCAATGTATAAACATCAGAGGTCCATGGATGTCAACGTCCTCCCAGCGAGTATAAGAAATATTTTGGAAGAAAGGTGGATGTCTTTAAGAGAAAACTTGATAGTTTTCTTCAAGATGTGCCTTACCTACTGGGCTCCTCTCTGTTAGGCTTCAATATTATTTCACTTCCCACAATACCATAAATCTTCAGTGGTATCAGCAAATTTCAGTGCTGTGGTTTGTAATGTTCTCATCTATGTCATTGATGTGTGTGTATGACAAAAAGGGTTGGATCCAAAATGTGCCCTTGTGGTACCACATTTCTGCAGTCAGATTCATTTCCATTTAGGAAGACCCATTTGCTTACTTTGTTTTAACCACTGTTTTATCCATTCTAGTGTTCTACCATTTATTGCATGTGCTTATAGTTTCCTTGCTAGTCTTTCAGGTGGTATCTTATCAAAAGCTTTAGCAAAATTCATGTAAACTACATCTACCAGAAGTCCTTTGTCTGAATAGCTGGTTATCATTTCCAAAATTATTAATGGTCACTTTTCTCCAAACATGGAAGAAAATCTTAAAATTTAATCATCATTGTGGAAGCCAAATTTAGCACACAATAATTTGCATTATCAACTTCAAAACTAAACAAAACCACCCAGAGAGTACAGGGAAAGCAAAGCAAACTATCTTGATTAAAGAGAGAGCTACCACCCAGCACTTCTCTTCACCATAAGCACTGCAGCAACTGTACCTCTGCCACTTCTCATCACTATAAGCACTGCAGCTACCACCCGCCACTTCTGTCACCATAAGCACTGCAGCTACTGTACCTCCGCCACTTCTCGTCACCATAACCACTGCAGCTACTGTACCTCCGCCACTTCTCATCACTATAAGCACTGCAGCTACCACCATGACCACTACAAAAATAACCACCTCTCATTCTTCCCTTACTCATTACAATTTCAATGGACATTGCCTCAAGATGTGCTCATTTCACCTCCTTGTATTAATTACACCACTGTACTCTTAGCACTCATTGAACTACACTGTTTGTATTGAGAGATATGCTGGCCTGTGGATTTTTCGGTGACAAAACTATATAGTTAAATTCTCATGTACAGCATTTGTTTTGTCCGCAGGTAAACTGAAGGATCTAGGAAATGTGTTTCTTCGACCGTTTGGACTGTCAACATCAAATTTTGAACTCAAACAGGATTCGAATACTGGAGGCTACAACATCAGTTTCAACCAAAATCCTAAAAGCTAGTCATTTATTTATCTAGTATTTTCTTAAGAATATAATGGCCTGAATGTTTAGAAGCAAGATACTTAATTTGTGTGGCTGTATGGTTATAAGGAATCATTGGTTATATGGAATTAAAAGAAGAATTGTTGCAGGAAATGGTTATTTCATTACTTTTTCTGCATAAACTGCTTATCTTGCAAAGTTTTAATGTGTAATGATCTACTGAACTGAAGATGTAATTGAACGAGGAGATAAAATGTTTAGTGTTATGGCAGGGTATGTGTGTGAGTCTTTGTGTATTATGGCAGGGTATGTGTGTGAGTCTTTGTGTATTATGGCAGGGTATGTGTGTGTGTGAGTCTTTGTGTATTATGGCAGGGTATGTGTGTGTGTGAGTCTTTGTGTATTATGGCAGGGTATGTGTGTGAGTCTTTGTGTATTATGGCAGGGTATGTGTGTGTGTGAGTCTTTGTGTATTATGGCAGGGTATGTGTGTGAGTCTTGTGTATTATGGCAGGGTATGTGTGTGAGTCTTTGTGTATTATGGCAGGGTATGTGTACGAGTCTTTGTGTATTATGGCAGGGTATGTGTGTGAGTCTTTGTGTATTATGGCAGGGTATGTGTGTGAGTCTTTGTGTATTATGGCAGGGTATGTGTGTGAGTCTTTGTGTATTATGGCAGGGTATGTGTGAGAGTCTTTGTGTATTATGGCAGGGTATGTGTGTGTGTGAGTCTTTGTGTATTATGGCAGGGTATGTGTGTGAGTCTTTGTGTATTATGGCAGGGTATGTGTGAGAGTTTGTGTATTATGGCAGGGTATGTGTACGAGTCTTTGTGTATTATGGCAGGGTATGTGTGAGAGTCTTTGTGTATATGGCAGGGTATGTGTGTGAGTCTTGTGTATTATGGCAGGGTATGTGTGTGAGTCTTTGTGTATTATGGCAGGGTATGTGTGTGTGTGAGTCTTTGTGTATTATGGCAGGGTATGTGTGTGAGTCTTTGTGTATATGGCAGGGTATGTGTGTGTGGAGTCTTTGTGTATTATGGCAGGGTGTGTGTGTGAGTCTTGTGTATTATGGCAGGGTATGTGTGTGAGTCTTTGTGTATTATGGCAGGGTATGTGTGTGTGTGAGTCTTTGTGTATTATGGCAGGGTATGTGTACGAGTCTTTGTGTATTATGGCAGGGTATGTGTGTGTGAGTCTTGTGTATTATGGCAGGGTATGTGTGTGAGTCTTTGTGTATTATGGCAGGGTATGTGTGTGTGTGAGTCTTGTGTATTATGGCAGGGTATGTGTGTGAGTCTTTGTGTATTATGGCAGGGTATGTGTGTGAGTCTTTGTGTATTATGGCAGGGTATGTGTGAGAGTCTTTGTGTATTATGGCAGGGTGTGTGTGTGAGTCTTGTGTATTATGGCAGGGTATGTGTACGAGTCTTTGTGTATTATGGCAGGGTATGTGTACGAGTCTTTGTGTATATGGCAGGGTATGTGGTGAGTCTTTGTGTATTATGGCAGGGTATGTGTGTGAGTCTTTGTGTATTATGGCAGGGTATGTGTACGAGTCTTTGTGTATTATGGCAGGGTATGTGTGTGAGTCTTTGTGTATTATGGCAGGGTATGTGTGTGAGTCTTTGTGTATTATGGCAGGGTATGTGTGAGAGTCTTTGTGTATTATGGCAGGGTGTGTGTGTGAGTCTTTGTGTATTATGGCAGGGTATGTGTACGAGTCTTTGTGTATTATGGCAGGGTATGTGTACGAGTCTTTGTGTATTATGGCAGGGTATGTGTGTGAGTCTTTGTGTATTATGGCAGGGTATGTGTACGAGTCTTTGTGTATTATGGCAGGGTATGTGTACGAGTCTTTGTGTATTATGGCAGGGTATGTGTGTGAGTCTTTGTGTGTATTATGGCAGGGTATGGTGTGAGTCTTTGTGTATTATGGCAGGGTATGTGTGTGTGTGAGTCTTTGTGTATTATGGCAGGGTATGTGTGTGAGTCTTTGTGTATTATGGCAGGGTATGTGTGTGAGTCTTTGTGTATTATGGCAGGGTATGTGTGTGAGTCTTTGTGTATTATGGCAGGGTATGTGTACGAGTCTTTGTGTATTATGGCAGGGTATGTGTGTGAGTCTTTGTGTATTATGGCAGGGTATGTGTGTGAGTCTTTGTGTATTATGGCAGGGTATGTGTGTACGAGTCTTTGTGTATTAGGATATTTTGTGCTGGACTAAAACAGTGCCAAGTACGTTTATGTGGTTAGCAGAGTTAATGCGCCTTACTCTTAGTCAATTAGATGTCAAATGGACACAAAACCCTCAGTTTGTTGATTGAAACAATTGTACTCTTAACAAAAAGTACTTTGTGCTTGTGTTCTGATGTCTACAAATAACAAATAAAAATAAATTAAATAAATTAGGCTTCTGCTATCAGTAGTGCCACATTTTTTTTATATTTTTATTATTATTATTATTATTATTAGGCATGGGGAGCCTTTAGCCCATGGGCTGATTTCAGATTCTTTCTCTTGTAAATACAGTACACAACATATGATGGTTAATCCATTTAATGTTGAGTTTCTTGAAAACTTAAACAAAAAATATTATATGTAGGACACTGGAACCTTGAAAGGATGGCTTGTAATAGATCAGAACCCCCTTGATGGGCTGAAAAACATTTGCCAGTGGTGATACACCTTGGTCATGCAGAACGGGGCATTTCTGTGAACAAAGGCCTCAGTTCACCAGTCTTGCTGTAGGCATACCCACGTATTATATTTTTCCAATTTGTTTTTTTAAGCCTTTAGTAGTAAAATACTATTCTATGTGTACCAGTAAGTCTTTAGAAGACTTTAGTAAGTCTTTATTAACAGAAAACTTATAATACTAGTGCTGTCTAGTATATTTTATGGTACTGTAGCAGAATAATGTTTGGTCTGGTACATTACCATGCTTTCATTTTAAATTGGGGGAACTGGTAATCACTAGTAACTGGTAAAATTGACTTGTCCAAATTTTCTAGTTGTATGAATCAGTGGGGCGCTGCTGTGGCTGTATTGCTGGGGTGTGGCGAGGCTAGTGCTATGTGATGCTGCAGTGTGGACGTGGTGAATGGAAGACGTATCTCCGTTGAGTGTTTATTTTTTTATTTTCTATATTTTCTGGGCTGACGCATCCGTGCCCTATCAATGAGATATACGGGATAGTGGTGGTGGTGGTGATTGACTAAATTTGATTTGGTTTTTCAGTGTTGATGACAAAGTCCATCAGTTGATAACAGAGTCTGTTATTTTCATTAACCCTTAGACACGGCCATAGAGAAATGGTCATGCCTGCCTATGCACAAAATTTAAAAAAAAAAACAATTCCAACAAATAGTTTTTATTATAGAATTATTAATTTGTATGCAGAATGTAAGAAAACACAAAAATAAGAGAATATTTATTGTTTCACTGGGTGGAGGCGCTGTGCGAGGCTGCGCCTGGCACGTGTCAACATGTAGTGCTCAACTATGTGGCCGCTTCCTTGTTTATCTTCTGATGTTGACCAGACCACACACTAGAAGGTGAAACGTCGTCGTCCCTTCACCTTCTAGTGTGTGGTCTGGTCAACATACTTTAGCCACGTTATTGTGACTCGTCGCCTGCTTATCTTCTGATGTTTCACTGATTGTTCTTTCAAGTGTTTTTCTTTATTTACATCCATGGTGAGCTTTTATATCCATATTTGTATCATACGTGAAAAACCCAGACAATTAATTATTTAAACCATCATTCGTGAAGATAACCACATTTGTACCATGAAATGGTAGCAGGACTTTTTTCAAGGGTCAAGGTAAACTCCATTACATCCACATAGACCTACTATTTGCATCATACATGTAAAACCCAGACAATAATTTGTTTAAATGTTCATATGATTGTAACCGCAGTACCCTGTGAACCAACAATTGACGATAACCATTGTCTAAGGGTTTCATAGAAAACATGAAATAAATATGGGCGAATAAAGAAAAATATGAAGAATGGTCTCAATTTTAATATTTTGAATAAAAATTATTGGATACAGAGGTGCCACATGCTGCAAATTCTTCTACATTATTTTTACAAAAATTAATCCATTTTATGTTTACAACAATGTTTATAAGTTTATTAAACTGTGTAGGCTCACACATTTACTGTCTAGTTACTGTAACGAGTTATGATCTCGTAAATTCAATGTTCAACTGTATTATGCACATACAGAAGATTACGGAAATTAATTTGTAATATAAAATGTCTTCTTTTTCTGAGTGTACACAGAAGCGGTAAAGAGAAAGCATTCCAATGTTGGCTTCCTTCCCCACCTTAAACATAAATATGATTCTTTAATTATTCCAAGTTCAACAAATTATTATATTCCTAGTCATTTTACTAGTTAGTAATTACAAAATATGTGTGGTATTAGTTGAATAACAGTTTTCACATTACTGTATCATATACTGTTGGTAAAAATTTTGATGAGCGCTTCACTGCTGTGATCAAAGAAATTGCTGTACTGTACTTCAATTACATAGTTACATAAGCAAGATGATTTGAAAATAGTGGACATGATTACCACATGTAGATGATTTATGAATTGTAAAATAAACATTCTCAGTTTAAAATTGGGACTTAAGAAAAATCAAAGTAATTATTAAGCAATTTGACTCATTGGTACAGGAAAGTCTTNATCATTACTTTGTTCATGTACATAATTATAATAATTTCATAGTACATTGCACATAATTTGTTGTTTGCTGTTCTATATATTTCCCTGAGAATGTTTTATGTGGTACTTTTAGTCCTCCTTGTAATTCATATCTCTCATTATTGGGACTAGTCTAGTGGCATATTACTGCTCTGAGAGGTTATGAGCATCCTCCTGTATGGGCTGACTCTTGTGCCAACTCGCTTCCAGGTAGTGCATAAAGCTTGTTCTCCTCTGCAACGCTTATTGAGGAGAAGAGAGAATCTTCAGACGATGTGCTTGTGCACATTAAAGACCTGCAAATTGCTTTGCTCTGCTTTTGTGTATGTAAGGGGCATTGCACTTTAGCCGAGTACACTTTTAGGACGTGCAAGTTTTATTTTTGTGACTTGTGGCTGCATACACCTCTCACTAGTTGAGTGTTCGAGGTTGGACTCTGTTTCTTTTGCCGAGATGTTTCCACTATGCCCAACAAGCCTAAAGGCCTGCATGTCGACTTGGTTGAAATCTTGTGAGTTTTATTATAATGTAACCTGCTGGGTTCAGGGGTCCTTTCACCCACAGGTGTGGGCTGTTTATTGACTGGATATTGATGTTGACAAAGCCGCCACCTTGCACAGTTTCTGTCTGGGTTGGGAGTGTTTCTGTGACCAGACTTTATGATGTTAGCTTTTGCTGCTATTTACAGTGGGTATTAGACACCAGTTCCCCTGTATTTTTATACCCATTGTTGATGTGACGACTTATATTGAATTTTGTAACTAGCTCATCAAGAGTGTAACTTGCTTAGCTAAATGAATTGTGGGGTTCAGTCCCTGAGCCCATTATGTGCCTCTGTAACCCTTTCCACTACCGCCCACAAGATGGGTATGGGTGCATAATAAATGAACTAAACTAACTAACTTTTATAAGGAAGTTAATGGGCATCTCATCTTTGACATTAGTGCTGTGTATTTACCAGCTTCCTCTGCTGTTTCTGGGCATTTCAGTCTCCTTTGTCAATTCTGGCTATTCAACTGTTTTGAGTTGCAGGCCAGCTGGTGCCACCATGTCCTCATCAACATTGACATTTTCCTCATTCATCTGTCAGCTGCTTCATCATTTAAGGTAGAAAAATGCTTCTCACATGCTTAACAAGTGTTTGTGTTTCCTTTGCCCATTTCTCAGTCAATTACCAGCTGTGCATTACACCATATTATACAGTATTTGGTGACTATGTCTTTGGGGATGTCAGTAGTTTCACTCACTGAGTGAAACCTATCCTGAGGTAAGTTGACCAGACCACACACTAGAAGGTGAAGGGACGACGACGTTTCGGTCCGTCCTGGACCATTCTCAAGTCGATTGTGTGATCAAGTCACACAATCGACTTGAGAATGGTCCAGGACGGACCGAAACGTCGTCGTCCCTTCACCTTCTAGTGTGTGGTCTGGTCAACTTACTTTAGCCACGTTATTGTGACTCATCGCCTATCCTGAGGTAGATTCCTGGTTCTGACAGCCTTGAAGCTGATGTAGGTACCATCATGAGGGTTGCCCCCTATGGGGATATGATGGAGGCTAGGGGGCCCTACTCTCTTTGATTCCCTTCTTTTTCCAGATGGGCCTTGGGTTTTGGCTTCCTGGGGTTCAGGGGCTTCCTAGGTTGTCACCCTATATGTTCCCTCTGTTAAGACAAGCCTTTGTTGGAGATGGTCACTGACCATTGTGATTGCTGGAGTGAAATTGAAATAAGTTTATTGAGGTAAAATACACACAAAGGGATGAGGTAGCTCAAGCTATTCTCACCCCCGATCATTACAACGTGTTCATGCATATATATACACACATCACAAACAATAAACATATTACCAAACATTCTGAGAGTGGCTGTTCTACAAAAGTATACATTTCTTCTTTTACACATGTAGTATTTTAATTGCTGGAGTAGGATCTATAGGTTCCTTTTGACTATTTTTAAAGTTCAGTTACTGGCCCTGATGGTTATTTGCTCCTGGTACAAGCTGGACACCATCTCTATTCCTCTACAAGTTCATTCCAGATCCCTATTGAATATTGGCATTGATTTTCCTCCCTCGGCACGGGTTTCCCTTGTTTTGTCTTCCATCAAAATAATGGAAAATCATATTCAAAAGCTGTTTCTGGCAGTGGCCCACAGACCCATCACAACCCAACTTATTATATGGCTCTTCCTGCTGGAGCTTGCCCAACTGACTCACCTGAAATAAATTAAGGTTGGCTTGATTCTCAATTAACTTGGTGTTGGGGCCCTGCACTATTAGAACATCTTTCGTCTCTCTCTTTCTCCAGTGCCTAACTCTACCTCTAGGAGGTCTGCTTCTCAAGAAGCCTCCTCAGAATACCAATGTTTTCAGGTCACTGCAGCAACTGACCTCTGAGCCCAGTGCCCCACATGTGGCTAGTCATGTTTTCAATTCTTCTACCATCTTTGTAACCTATTGCAAGAATAATCAGTGTTGTTTCACTGTGTGATTTACATTACCTTCTGTCTGCCTGGCCTCATGTCTTTGAAATTACTTCACATGACATTTGCTAATGTAGACATGTGTAGATATAGTACAATATTGCTTTACAGTATTTGTAAATATTAATTTGAATATATTTTCTCTTATTAGGCTAAGAGGGAGGAAAGCCAGACCCATAAAGAAAGTGGTAATATCAAGTTCAAGGCTGGGCAGTTCCAGGAAGCACTGATCTCTTACACTGCAGGACTCAGAATATGCCCTCTGGCATACCCTAGAGATCGTGCTATACTTTATTCTAACAGAGCAGCAGCAAAAGCCAGATTGGTTAGTAAATATTGTACAGCATCATTTCTGTAGTTAGATAGCTTTGCCAAGTATCCCTTATAATGCCCAAAATCCTATTTGGTAGGTTGGGGATTATAGTTTATAATCCCCACCTGCTCCACCATCCCACCACAGCCGCAGCCTCCTCCTCCATTCACCTCCACTTTCTTCTTCATTCACCTCCACTTCCTCTTCCATTTACCACCACTTCCTCCTCCTCCTCCTTTCACCTCTACTTCTTTTACACTCCCTCCACTCCCAAGGAAGCCTCTACCTGCTCTTCATGTTCCTCACCATCACTTTATTCTTGCATTCCCTGTAATCATCTTGCTTGCGTCCTTGTACTCATGACATCTATAATAATTGCACTCCCTGTACGCGTTACACCCAGTGATTGAGTCTTTGAATTTTTGTAACTGGCTAAGGAGGCATTTGTACTGGAGAAGGTGTGAGTCGAGTAAATCGGAAAAATATCTAGTTTAATGAACGTTCTGGTTGCATTGAATAAGATGGGAAAAAATCCACAATTAGAGCACTATATGAAGGATTGTCATCCCTTGAGTACAAATGCAAGAAGCTGGTGTGTCACTAGCATGAAAGAATAGTTAATAAAAGAATTTGACAATATGAAATTCATTTGTGGTGTCAGGAATACAGAGTAGTGAACAGAAATGTCGTGAAAATATGTTGGGTGAAAAGTCAGTTAATGGTAAAACTGAGGAAAGTGTTTTGAAAAGGTTTGGTCATACTGAATGAAAAGATGATAATGTTGAAGAGAGTATACTAGTGATACTTTTGTTGGAGGAGATGAAGGCCAAATTGGACAGATAATGCAGGTGTATGTAATTACTTAAGTGTAATTACAGGATGAGAGCTATATATCTGTCATATGTCATGTGTGTATGTGTGTGTGAAGTGCAGGCATTGTTGCTGGTGGGCAGCACACCTATGAAACATAGTTTCAACAGTTTCAAATCATTGGACGGTTCACAGGCTCGGCCTGCCTGTGGATCCGAGTATAATATGTGCTACTAAGAAACTGTACAGAAAATAATTGTTTTCCATAATGTTGTAAATAAAATATTAATGGAATTAGTGTGTGCATTTTAGGTGTAAATGATATAGGGAGTTTCTGTCCAGATACATATATTGGTTTAGTGTTGAACTTTCTGCCATATTATTGTGAATTAGTGTCTGCTTATTTGTAATATTTCAAGTTTTAAGACATTAAACAAATTTTGTTATATTCACAGAATCTGAAAAAGAAGGCCATTAGTGATTGCAGTAAAGCAATAGAACTTGACAGTGTTTACACAAAGGCTGTGATGAGACGTGCAACACTCAATGAAGAAACTGGAAATTTAGACGAGGCATTAAAGGACTTCCAGCGTGTCTTAGAATTAGATCCCGTTAATAAAGAATCACACGAGGCTGTTAGAGTGAGTATAATATTAAGAGTGCTGTATAGTAATTTACCTGCAATATAATGCATTGAGTCAGGACGGTACGTATTTGTTATATAGAACTTGTATATACTGTTATATATATATATACGGTAAAGTATATGGAGTGGTAATACAGTACAGCAAAAAGTATTAGTTTTTCTGGGGGAGACCCTTGTGACTCCCTGCAGCAACAATGCTTATCTAGTACCAAACTACTCATCAGTCACAAGAGTTCTTTTAAGCCTACCAGGGACCATGAGCCAGAACCTGGCCCCCCCTCTAATGCAGTGCAGAGAGCAGGTGCACTATGAGAACATTATCAGTGAATTTTTAATCCGCCACCACCATCGGGGAAGCAACCACAAAACCGGTGAAATAAAACAGACCACTGCTGGTTATAATAAATATTAAGATGTCATAATTGCTAAATGAACTTCCTCAAAATGTAAACTATTGTTAAAAAATTCATGAAACTAGTGCTAGCTTGTTCATGGTGTACTCGTGGGATGCATCAGCAGTCGTGTACCTCGTGGGAATAGAAGTGACATGGTTAGGGGGTCAAGAGAAGGATAAGAGGACTGGATCCTGGGGTAGCAACAGTATTAGCTATTGAGATTGAAGTCTCGTCTTAACCATATACCATACTCAGACCTTGATATACAGCACTCAGGAGAGTGCAAAAGACTTGGTGTAAATCTTTACATAAAATTCAATATACACGTGTAGATTTTTATCCTTTTATTATTATTATTATTATTACAGGATTGTCATTTTTATTTACGCTGGGTATTCCCGGCTGCACCCTTTAAACGATTATTCCATGACATGGTCAAAAGAATTGCCACCTGGGGGTCCTACTGTACCCTCAAGGATTCCCGAGGCTTCCACTGAAGCTGAGCCAGGGTTTCACATGATCCCCTCATGCACTCTTTCTCTGGCATCTATGAATATTTTACTTCTGATGCGCCTCTTTCAGTACACAGAGTAATCACACTAATGTGACTGCATCAATGAGAAAACAAAAATGAGAAAATGAGTGTATTGAAAAAGGAGCATCAGAGGTAGAACATTCCTAGATGACAGAGCCAGAGTGCATTGGGTGGATTGTGTGAAAATCCTGGTCTAGCTTCAGTATTATTATTGTCATTGCAACTGGCACCAACGTCCTTACTACTACCATTATAACCACATCTACCACCATGACCTCCATCACCATTGTGGTGTCCATGTATTATCTGCCGAACCTTTTTTATTCATCAACTTAAACTTTTAAATGCTTTGTATTAGGTTACAAGAAAGGTTCCTATTGCATTTGGACCATGCCGCTGCCTCGTGTCAGATTTTAGAACCATTTGAACAAGTCAGTAGGAGATCTTAAGTGATATCGTGATAGCAAATAAGCATAGCTGCTTATTATAACTTTCTACATATGCCAGTGGATAATTCCAGTAGCCAGGGAGTTCATAAATAGTTCCCCAGGAAGCCTTGCAGTAATTGTGGTTTTCTGGGAGGAACCCAATCTTAGCTCTGCTACCACCAAGCCTTAGCTAAACACATGAGGCCACCTCGACTCCTCTGTCACCTAACATAACCATGGACCAGAATTTGGCTCAGTCCATGAGGCAGAGGAATCCTAAAAATCAGATCAACCCAATAAAACTTTAAAAAGGAAAAGGAAAACACAAGAAAACAAGCAATTGCTTGATGTAAATTAGGGTCCCTAAGGTAAACGAGACAAACCATTGTTGCTGTGTGACAAATACGCTACCTTAGGTACCCCACATTGTTATACAATACAGAAATGTTGTGGTTATGGCGAGCAATTGAAAGGTGGATGCATTATGGTTTGGATGTTGACCAATCCACACACTAGAAAATGAAGGGACAACAACGTTTCGGTCCGTCCTGGACCATTCTCAAGTCAATTGTGTGACTTGAAAATGGTCCAGGACGGACCGAAACGTCGTCGTCCCTTCATTTTCTAGAGTGTGGATTAGTCAACATACTTCAGCCATGTTATTGTGACTCATCGCTTGCATATGGTTTGGGTGTTTACACTGCGACAACAGTTGTTTGCCTGGTGTACTTAGGCGGGTGCCTAATTTTCTTCAAGAAATAATTTGTTTTGTTGTGCCTATGCTTTCTGCTTTTGTTTTCTTGCTATTGAGTCTCACTCCAATTCTCAAATTGTTCTTTGCCTCAGTGAATTAGATTCTGGTCCTGACTTCCAGCAGTTGATAGGTCTCGCAGGCCTGATAAATAAAAATTAGTGCATGATTTTATTTAACTCATTTCAAGAAATGTTGAAAATATCTCTGTAAATTTGGAGAGCGTGTATTTTAGAGCCATCCCATTTACATACTAAAGTATGTAAATTAATATTACCTTTGAATCTAGTACAGTAGTCACAAAAATACAAATTCCTCATATTTCTTAACTGTTTAATGCTGTACGATTAACCCTATTTAGGGTAAAGTTGCCAGACTTTGGATGGTCACTGGTCTTTTAACACGGGCACCAAGAACTCATCAAAGATACTTGAAAAGCATAATGAAATATGAAAAGCATCTTGCAGAAACCTGTTACAATAAATATTATAACATTTATTTTGCCATGATTCGGTGCATGGCTTCTTGCAAAAAAAGTTATCTTTTCAATTTTCAATAGTTAGGTTATATGTGATTTAGTTTTCAATCATTTTCATGCTGATGTATGGTCCCTATGCTGAAGGAAGGTACAAGGGTAGATATCTAAAAAGGTGTTTTATTGTTGATAATTTGTTTACCAGCACCGCAATCGACCTCCTTTCCGTTCCCCAGACACAGAAGCCAAGTATCTCAGAATCAGTATAACCAATGTATGTTGCATATCAACATAAGCACCTAGATCTTTGTATCTCTTTTTAGATATAATAACATCTGGACATGTAAAATATCCTCTTCAGTAAAGTCCATTCCAAACCTGATGTCTCTTAGCACATTTTCCCTCTTTTTCATGGTATGATATACCATTATTGAGACAGGAAGCCTTTTTTGGCATATAGAGGTTATCTTGTTCAAGGGTTAGGCTGCTAGTGTGGTCACTTGTTACCTAGCAGTAAAATAGGTACCTGGGTGTTAGTCAGCTGTCACGGGCTGCTTCCTGGGGGTGGAGGCCTGGTCGAGGACCGGGCCGCAGGGACACTAAAAAGCCCCAAAATCATCTCAAGATAATCCATTCAGTTGCTGGCTAGACTTGTGTGAAGTATTGGCACGCAGCTGTCAGAGGGACCCTGACAGCTGAGCGGACAGTGCTTCGGATTCGTAGTACTGAGGTTCCGGGTTCGATCCCCGGTGGAGGCAGAAACAAATGGGCAGCAATTCTTTCACCGTGATTTCCCCGTTACTTAGCAGTAAATAGGTACCTGGGAGTTAGACAGCTAATACGCAGGCGATGAGTCACAATAACTTGGCTAAATTATGTTGACCAGACCACACACTAGAAGGTGAAGGGACGACGACGTTTCGGTTCGTCCTGGACCATTCTCAAGTCGATTCTGTACTTGTACAATCGACTTGAGAATGGTCCAGGACAGACCGAAACGTCGTCATTCCTTCACCTTCTTGTGTGTGATCTGGTCAACAGCTAATACGGGTTGCTTCCTGGGGGTGTGTAACAAAAAGGAGGCCTGGTCAAGGACCGGGCCGCAGGGACACTGAGCCCCAAAATCATCTCAAAAAAATAACCTCAAGATGCACTTCACTGCATAGCAAGTGGATAATCTAGTTCAAAGCAGGTCTTTTATGTGAGAAATATCTGACCATTTGCAACCCAGGGAGAAATTGTTTTGGTGACATTCTTTGGTTATATTTTCTTAAAAAGAAAAAAAATCTTATTTTTATTTAAATAACTATTCAAGAAATTCTGATGCCGCAATGTGTACTTTTAACTAATGCACGAAACCATCATTTTCAGAGATTACCCGATATGATCACAGAGAGGAACGAGAAGCTCAAGGAGGAGATGTTAGGTAAGTTACAATGTTGTTGTATTCCTAGTTGTATACAGCTATGCTCTTGGAAGCCTCTTAAGATTACTTCTAATTTCTATACAGTAAGCTTTATTATTGATAATTTAACATATGGAATATTCATTATAAAACTCGTTTTAAGAGTAGAGTATTGCTCAACTTTTTCAAGTGAGATTACGAAATGAAGCCTCACTCTTCATTCTAATAATACTGCATATGCACCGATAAATTATATGTTATCTTTTGCTTTGGATCCAGCTTACATATCTGCCTTTCCTCTTTGATTACTCTGTCAGTTTACTTTCACTCGGTAGGTCTTTACCCAGTGGTCAGTAGGTGATGTATACTAAACTCTCTTTTTTGATTGTAGTATGCTAGTCTTTTATGTTCTGTATAGCTACGTAGTCTTCCCAGCTTGGTGCCTTATTTTGATAATTACTTTCTTATATACTGGATATTGATTATTTGTATTCTCTGTGAACACACACACACTTCATTTGATGATGCTGAAAATTTGTGGGATATTGTATAAAAAAATAACCCAACTTTCCATGTAGTACAGTACTTCCAAGTGTTAATTAATTAACACTTGGAAGTTCACTTTAAAAGTTCTTCAATTATTTGTTAAAGAATTTCACCTGCTGTTTAGCTGCTCCCAGATATTAAAAAAGAAATCAGTCACCACTGTGCATGTACAGATTTAAGCAGAGCCTGAAGAACACATGGTCTTAGCAAACACAGAGAGGCGGGAAAATGCCCAGGAATATAAGAAGGTTCAGGTACAATATTTAATTACTGGTAGGTATTTTTTTTTATAGGTGCCAATCAAGGGAGGTAGTCCCAATCTCTGTGCCACGCATATCTCACAAAATAAAACTGTCATGATATTAGCTATACTGTACATTAAATTTTCAAGAAATAATTTATACTGTTTTGTCAGTTACTGAAAAATGCATAGTACTGGATACTTTACTATATTTATACACTTGCATTGCATGCTTGTAAGAAATAGTAGTGAACTGATGATTAAAATTTGTTATTTCTGTACACAATGTTGTATGTGGAACCTGTGGTGGAAGAGTAGTTGGTGGTGGTGGTGGTATAGTGCAGTGTGATGCAGTGTGTGTATAAGGTACTGTATACAAGACCACACACTAGAAGGTGAAGGGACGACGACGTTTCTCAAGTCGATTGTCTTGAGGATGGTCCAAGACGGACCGAAACGTCGTCGTCCCTTCACCTTCTAGTGTGTGGTCTGGTCAACAGACTTTAGCCACGTTATTGTGACTCCTCGCCTGCACTGTATACAAGTTTTAGAGAGTACAGTATAATTAATTTAAATACTGAACCTATTCATAAATCTCCTACTATTCAAATCATATTTGTTCTTGAAGTTGTGGATACAGATGGTATTCACATCTGGATACCATATATATATATCCACATCTCTTCTGAGATGTGGATATCCACATCTCTTCTTTCAGTACATTCATGTGCTGACCGCACTTATTGTAATTTAGATATTAACACTTCTTCAGATTAATGGCTTTACTAGGAGGAGGAGGTTATTTATATTTTAAATAATGACCAAACCACAACTCAGAAGATGGAGAAGCGACAATGTTTCTGTCCATCCTGGACCATTAAAATAGTCATGCGATGACTTGACACGACTTGGTAATGGTCCAGGACAGATCTGAAACATCATTGTTCTTCCGTCTTAGGAATTGTGGTTTGGTCATTATTTCCAAAGCCTTCTATTGTGCTTCTATTGTGATTCTGCATAATTTAAATATTTACATTAAATAAGATTACAGCATAAAAAAGAAAACGGCTTAGTTGTAAGCATGTACTCGCCTAGTTGTGTTTACGGGGGTTGAGCTCTGGCTGTTTGGTCCCGCCTCTCAACTGTCAATCAACTGGTGTATATGTAATTACCTAAGTGTAGTTACAGGATGAGAGCTACACTCGTGGTGTCCCGTCTCCCCAGCACTCTTTTGTCATATAACGCTTTGAAATTACTGATGGTTTTGGCCTCCACCATCAATGTAGTATTGGCAGTGTAGATGCTCTCCTTGGCCTGCTTAAGGGTGTGGAATGTGCATGGTCATGACAGGACGAGTGCTGCTCTCCCAAACCTGCTGGCAATACTACATTGAAATTTTACAATAAAGATTAAATATTAATGTAGCAAACACTGGTAAATAAATTGTTGAAGGCTTGCCTAGCCTATATTTTAAATAATAATTGTTTATTAATAAGGATTATTTATTAAATTTTCTATCACTGAGTTAATTTACTTTATTGCATCATATCACTGAATTTATCCAATTACAGTAAAATACTGTTGAGGTTTCTTTATTTTAGTGTAACTATTATTGATTAGCAAAACAATAATCTCATGGTTACTGTGGGCGGGCTCGGTGGTCAGTGGTTTAACGAATCTGCAAGAAGAAGGGGATTAAAAAGCAATGGCAAACAACAAGAAAATGGGTCCAGTTCTCCGATACCCTCACCAAACCACCTTTCCTATTATTTTGTTGATATGCACATCCGAAGTGTTCTATCTGGTATAATTGGATTCCAAACTTCTTTATCTCTGTTAATAGGTTGGAGCATTCAATAATGCATGGAGATGACTGTGGTGCAGACCAGTGGTGAAGTAGTGAGTAGTTTGTTGTAGTAAAGGTGTCAGTCAATGCAGGTAGTTGTGTGGTCCAATTCAATTCTATTACAGAATCTTACACTCTTTTTATTTAATGTGTATAGTCTCTTACACCTTAATAACTAAACTGGGTGCAAGTAACAATTAATTATGGAGTGTGTGTTGTTTTCATCTCCTAAAGTTCGATAAACACAATACACTTCTCGAGTTGATGCTTTGGTAGCCTGCAATGTATAAACATCAGAGGTCCATGGATGTTCAACGTCCTCCCAGCGAGTATAAGAAATATTTTTGGAAGAAAGGTGGATGTCTTTAAGAGAAAACTTGATAGTTTTCTTCAAGATGTGCCTTACCTACTGGGCTCCTCTCTGTTAGGCTTCAATATTATTTTCACTTCCCACAATACCATAAATCTTCAGTGTTATCAGCAAATTCAGTGCTGTGGTTTGTAATGTTCTCATCTATGTCATTGATGTGTGTGTATGACAAAAAGGGTTGGATCCAAAATGTGCCCTTGTGGTACCACATTTCTGCAGTCAGATTCATTTCCATTTAGGAAGACCCATTTGCTTACTTTGTTTTAACCACTGTTTTATCCATTCTGGTGTTCTACCATTTATTGCATGTGCTTGTAATTTCCTTGCTAGTCTTTCAGGTGGTATCTTATCAAAAGCTTTAGCAAAATTCATGTAAACTACATCTACCAGAAGTCCTTTGTCTGAATAGCTGGTTATCATTTCCAAAATTATTAATGGTCACTTTTCTCCAAACATGGAAGAAAATCTTAAAATTTAATCATCATTGTGGAAGCCAAATTTAGCACACAATAATTTGCATTATCAACTTCAAAACTAAACAAAACCACCCAGAGAGTACAGGGAAAGCAAAGCAAACTATCTTGATTAAAGAGAGAGCTACCACCTGCCACTTCTCGTCACCATAAGCACTGCAGCAACTGTACCTCTGCCACTTCTCATCACTATAAGCACTGCAGCTACCACCCGCCACTTCTTGTCACCATAACCACTGCAGCTACTGTACCTCCGCCACTTCTCGTCACCATAACCACTGCAGCTACTGTACCTCCGCCACTTCTCATCACTATAAGCACTGCAGCTACCACCATGACCACTACAAAAATAACCACCTCTCATTCTTCCCCTTACTCATTACATTTTCAATGGACATTGCCTCAAGATGTGCTCATTTCACCTCCTTGTATTAATTACACCACTGTACTCTTAGCACTCATTGAACTACCCTGTTTGTATTGAGAGATATGCTGGCCTGTGGATTTTTCTCGGTGACAAAACTATATAGTTAAATTCTCATGTACAGCATTTGTTTTGTCCGCAGGTAAACTGAAGGATCTAGGAAATGTGTTTCTTCGACCGTTTGGACTGTCAACATCAAATTTTGAACTCAAACAGGATTCGAATACTGGAGGCTACAACATCAGTTTCAACCAAAATCCTAAAAGCTAGTCATTTATTTATCTAGTATTTTCTTAAGAATATAATGGCCTGAATGTTTAGAAGCAAGATACTTAATTTGTGTGGCTATATGGTTATAAGGAATCATTGGTTATATGGAATTAAAAGAAGAATTGTTGCAGGAAATGGTTATTTCATTACTTTTTCTGCATAAACTGCTTATCTTGCAAAGTTTTAATGTGTAATGATCTACTGAACTGAAGATGTAATTGAATGAGGAGGTAAAATGTTTAGTGTTATGGCAGGGTATGTGTGTGAGTCTTTGTGTATTAGGATATTTTGTGCTGGACTAAAACAGTGCCCAGTACGTTTATGTGGTTAGCAGAGTTAATGCGCCTTACTCTTAGTCAATTAGATGTCAAATGGACACAAAACCCTCAGTTTGTTGATTGAAACAATTGTACTCTTAACAAAAAAGTACTTTGTGCTTGTGTTCTGATGTCTACAAATAACAAATAAAAATAAATTAAATAAATTAGGCTTCTGCTATCAGTAGTGCCACATTTTTTTATTATTTTTATTATTATTATTATTAGGCATGGGGAGCCTTTAGCCCATGGGCTGATTTCAGATTCTTTCTCTTGTAAATACAGTACACAACATATGATGGTTAATCCATTTAATGTTGAGTTTCTTGAAAACTTAAACAAAAAATATTATATGTAGGACACTGGAACCTTGAAAGGATGGCTTGTAATAGATCAGAACCCCCTTGATGGGCTGAAAAACATTTGCCAGTGGTGATACACCTTGGTCATGCAGAACGGGGCATTTCTCTGAACAAGGGCTGCCTCAGTTCACCAGTCAGTCTTGCTGTAGGCACACCCACGTATTATATTTTTCCAATTTGTTTTTTTAGACCTTTAGTAGTAAAATACTATTCTATGTGTACCAGTAAGTCTTTAGAAGACTTTAGTAAGTCTTTATTAACAGAAAACTTATAATACTAGTGCTGTCTAGTATATTTTATGGTACTGTAGCAGAATAATGTTTGGTCTGGTACTTTACCATGCTTTCATTTTAAATTGGGGGAACTGGTAATCACTAGTAACTGGTAAAATTGACTTGTCCAAATTTTCTAGTTGTATGAAGCAGTGGGGCATTGCTGTGGCTGTATTGCTGGGGTGTGGCGAGGCTAGTGCTATGTGATGCTGCAGTGTGGACATGGTGAATGGAAGACGTATCTCCATTGAGTGTTTATTTTTTTATTTTCTATATTTTCTGGGCTGACACATCCGTGCCCTATCAATGAGAGATACGGGATAGTGGTGGTGGTGGTGGTGATTGACTAAATTTGATTTGGTTTTTCAGTGTTGATGACAAAGTCCATCAGTTGATAACAAGAGTCTGTTATTTTCATTAACCCTTAGACACGGCCATAGAGAAATGGTCATGCCTGCCTATGCACAAAATTTAAAAAAAAAAACAATTCCAACAAATAGTTTTTATTATAGAATTATTAATTTGTATGCAGAATGTAAGAAAACACAAAAATAAGTGAATATTTATTGTTTCACTGGGTGGAGGCGCTGTGCGAGGCTGCGCCTGGCACGTGTCAACATGTAGTGCTCAACTATGTGGCTGCTTCCTTGTTTATCTTCTGATGTTGACCAGACCACACACTAGAAGGTAAAGGGACGACGACGTTTCGGTCCGTCCTGGACCATTCTCAAGTCGATTGTGACTTGAGAATGGTCCAGGACGGACTGAAACGTCGTCGTCCCTTCACCTTCTAGTGTGTGGTCTGGTCAACATACTTTAGCCACGTTATTGTGACTCGTCGCCTGCTTATCTTCTGATGTTTCACTGATTGTTCTTTCAAGTGTTTTTCTTTATTTACATCCATGGTGAGCTTTTATGTCCATATTTGTATCATACGTGAAAAACCCAGACAATTAATTATTTAAACCATCATTCGTGAAGATAACCACATTTGTACCATGAAATGGTAGCAGGACTTTTTTCAAGGGTCAAGATAAACTCCATTACATCCACATAGACCTACTATTTGCATCATACATGTAAAACCCAGACAATAATTTGTTTAAATGTTCATATGATTGTAACCACAGTACCCTGTGAACCAACAATTGACGATAACCATTGTCTAAGGGTTTCATAGAAAACATGAAATAAATATGGGCGAATAAAGAAAAATATGAAGAATGGTCTCAATTTTAATATTTTGAATAAAAATTATTGGATACAGAGGTGCCACATGCTCCAAATTCTTCTACATTATTTTTACAAAAATTAATCCATTTTTATGTTTAACAACAATGTTTGTAAGTTTATTAAACTGTGTAGGCTCAAACATTTACTGCCTAGTTACTGTAACGAGTTATGATCTCGTAAATTCAATATTCAACTGTATTAGGCACATACAGAAGATTACGGAAATTAATTTGTAATATAAAATGTCTCTTCTTTTTCTGAGTGTACGCAGTAGTGGTAAAGAGAAAGCATTCCAATGTTGGCTTCCCTTCCCCACCTTAAACATAAATATGATTCTTTAATTATTCCAAGTTTCAACAAATTATTATATTCCTAGTCATTTTTACTAGTTAGTAATTACAAAATATGTGTGGTATTAAGTTGAATAACAGTTTTCACATTACTGTATCATATACTGTTGGTAAACCTTTTTCATGAGCGCTTCACTGCTGTGATCAAAGAAATTGCAGTACTGTACTTCAATTACATAGTTACATAAGTAAGATGATTTGAAAATAGTGGACATGATTACCACATGTAGATGATTTTATGAATTGTAAAATAAACATTCTCAGTTAAAATTGGGACTTAAGAAAAATCAAAGTAATTATTAAGCAATTTGACTCATTGGTACAGGAAAGTCTTGCTTCTTGCTGGTCGTCATTCGATCCCAGACGGTCCAAGTGGCTGGGTTCCATTCCTTCCCTCTGTCCCATCCCAGCTCCTTGTCCTCGTACCCCTTCCAAGTGCTATATAGTCACAGTGGCTTAGCATTTTGTCCTCGTAATTACCTTACCTCATTAATTTAAATTTAAAAGGTTAAGAAAGTTAAAATATTTTGGGAATAAGTTTTGAGAATACATAATTGTTGTATTAAGTACTGAACAAACTATAACTATGCAGTTAAGATTCTAGACATGTCATGGGCAACAAATTCCCCCAAACCTGTATCTTTTGTGCACTTATTGCACTATTTTTATCTTTGCGACCAAGCGATGTACTGTTTGAGTGTAATAAAAGGTTTTGGAGAATATGCTCTCTTAAGATAAGAGCTTTAAACCAACTTCTCAGCTTGTACTGCACTGGACATCTTTTGTGAAGTGTCACTTTTTGCATTGTGTAAGGTAGAGTACCCATATTTTTATTTGTTAATCTTTATGCAATTTTTTATTTAAGGCAAAATACAGCACCCAAATTGGGTGATCAGATAATATGGTAAACAACTGTATTGTGTACATAAGTGGCAATTTTTTTTTAGTTTTAAGTCAAGGAAATCATACAGCAAGAAATACTATTTTCTTTTTAATATTTTTGTTAATATGTGCAATTATTTTTGTTGTAAATTGATTGCAAAAGTTTGTCTAATACTTCTATGTAGCATAATTACCCATCTGAAAGCAAGCAGATAGGTCAGCATAGCTAGTGTGTATTTTATTCAAGATGCAGTCTGTTCTCATGATCATCAGCATCCAGTTTGTGTGGCTTTACTTAAAATAAAATACTGTATACTGTATGGACCTAGCAAATCCTTAATCATAGTCCACTTCCTTTGGTATCATGTTTACCCTTAAACATCTCTGATTAAAAGTTCTACATTGTGGTTCAGATGACAAAACTAAATAAAAACTCCTTTGCTGATTCAAGTGCAGGAGGTAATTTGCGGATAGTGATCAGAGCCGTTTGCATATATGCTTTGATTATGCATATTAATAATTGTCTTAAGTTTTGTACGCGTCTCCCTTGTCTACAAATATATTGTATTCTGTATGCATTTATTGTGAGAACAGGTTGCAATATTATTCAAAATGTGAACACGTTAAATTTCTAATTCTGTATTCAATGTCTTGAAAGTGTACTGTACATTAAATATGCTGAAGCACAGATGCAAATGTTTCACTTGGATTTTCTGCCCTTCTACAGCAATTACATGCAGTTATTCAATTAATTTCATAAATATGAATATTGTAACATGAACTCTTGCCAAGTGTTTTTTAGAAGTGAACCAATGTATCAATATCATGGTATTGCCCTACTTTTGTGCTCGTTAGTCAAATTTTCAGCACATGCTCCCATATGCATCCTCAATTTTAATTTGAGCTGGATGCTGCCTCTTCTCTCCCAAAGGTACACTTCTGAGTCCCTGTTTGAGGACTGGACTCGCCTATCCACAAATTTCAGCAGGCTTGCTTTCTGGTCTCTTTGGCATGGTGTTGCTTGCTCAAGTTCTTACTCAAGAGCAAAGATGTTACTTTGGAAATTGCCCTGAATACATTAGAGTTCAACACTACAGCCACTACTACTAGGCATTGAATAAGGTTTAGTAATGAAAATAAGATTAGAAGTCAACACCAGCAGCAAACTTTGACTCATTTGTAAACAGCAGTAAAAGATATTAAAGGAAAAGGCATTTCAACATAGAGGGGTTGTAAGCCTTCGACTGTACAGATTAGGGCTTTTCAAAATATAGCAGGCACGACTCTCCACAGCAATAAGGTGAGCACAGTACGAGGAGGAACATTCAATGGACACACCGAGAGAAGCCTTCAAGTAGGCAATCCATATAATAAAACTACAGAGGGATGGTAGCAGTTTTGCAATGCAGGTATTGGTTAAGGTGCAGTACACATGAATTAGAGCTTTGTAATCCACACAACATATCATTAAGGCAATATATTATAATTATGCAATGTCAAATATCCCTTCCTTGTAATGACACATCAGTTTCTACATACTATATTAGTTCTGGCTTGGGAAAGAATGAAAACCTTCCCCTCCCACACTATGAAGCCTATCCACACCTCATTTGATTATCAAGGTGGGTGCATGTGAAAGATCACCCCCCAATAGTTTTGCATGATACTTGTATAAAAGTCTACTTCAACACTAGGGTCAGGGGCAACTGGTAGAAATCGTAGCACAGGTTTTCACAGCATGGAACTTGAAACTGTTCCAGGTAACCTTTGATCACACGCTAGAATCGGTACTGAAGAAAGGAGCAACCAGTACAATACTGTACCAGTAAAAACAGTAGTGATATTATTAACACAGTGATGAATAAACTCCAGATGTGAGAGGGCCATTCAGGACAAGAAGAACAAAAATAAAATAAATTATACTGCCCCGAGGTACAACTTCATACCCCTCATCTTGAGGTTATCTTGAGATGATTTCGGGGCTTTAGTGTCCCCGCGGCCCGGTCCTCGACCAGGCCTCCACCCCCAGGAAGCAGCCCGTGACAGCTGACTAACACCCAGGTACCTATTTTACTGCTAGGTAACAGGGGCATTAGGGTGAAAGAAACTCTGCCCATTGTTTCTCGCCGGTGCCTGGGTGTCCATAGCTACACAAGTCGCCCCAGCTTGGTGCCTTCTTTTGATAAGTACTTACCTCTGTACCCCATATTGACAACATGTTTGAGGAAGTACTGTAGTGTCAAACACTAAAATTGTGATAATCTTCATGTATTGATCATCTAGTGCAATATTGTAACTGTTATTTGACAATTAAAATTTTGTCACTAATTTAATACTGATGCTGCCCATTTGGTTGCAAGTACCTTCTGCTCTCCCAATCATATGTTGTTCATAAGTCTTACCCAGACTAACAAAAATAAATATAATTATATGGGTACAAAACTTACCTTTTTGCACACACATTCCTTATTTAACATATTTCATGTGAAAAAATATATATTGGATCCTGGCTCCCACTGTGTGTGTTGAATGCCCCAAAAAAAAAAATGCCGACTGCTACCCAGGAAAAAATTGAATAGTTTAGATTTGTTTTGTATTTTCCATAATTTTAAATACATTTACATAACAAAATACCAAGTCAAATTACTGCTAGCAGTCAGGGCGGCAATCTTTATAGAAGCCATTCTTAACCACACGGCTGGTGAGGATGCATTGAAGAAAGAAGTTTCCTTCGAGGTCTCAAAAACACTTTGAATAATATATTCTTTAATATATTTTCAGATAGCCATAATATTTATTCGGTGTCATACCTTTTCTCAAAGTCAAAAGAGCCTACAACTGAATTACCTGCAGAAAAAAAACATTAAGAATGTAAACCTTTAAATCTACAAAGATGTCATTTGTGATGCAACACTCCAAGCCAAAATGGGAGGGGGGAAACACGTGTAAATACAGGATATACAGTACACTTCTAATTCAAGGTTTTGTTTTTTTCAATTCCTGTACTAATAAGGCATATTGATTAACTATCCATGATCAAGTTTCTACCAATTTAACAGTACTGTACTTTGTTACAATTATGGATAGCTCCTCAAGTATGAACCCTGGATACTGCCTTGGGACACTTCCTTCCCAAAACCTATTTCCACCACTGAGGAAGTGTCAACAATTATGTTTTAAAAATATCAAGGGGCGTATTAATCACGTTCAAAAACCTTGCAAATGAAATTGGTTAGAGAAATGGGAGACAACAGACAAGCTCACAAACTAAATTAATAGTTGGAGTACTAAAGCTATGTGCCAAACTG
This sequence comes from Procambarus virginalis, assembly GCA_020271785.1. Classification (NCBI taxonomy): domain Eukaryota; kingdom Metazoa; phylum Arthropoda; class Malacostraca; order Decapoda; family Cambaridae; genus Procambarus; species Procambarus virginalis. Next base: position 7,101,116 of record WNGS01162647.1, read on the forward strand.
AGGGCAATTACCTCATGTTAGTAATCCAGGGCAGAGCCCCTTCACCCTTGTCTATCCACACAGGCGAGTCCCTGACATACTGTGCTATACGCAACCGAGGCATTCTTTTTTCCCCCCACTTGTAAGCTCTCGCAGCCAGCACAAGAAGGAATCAGAAGCCACCAATATCTGCACGAGAACAGAATACCTCTCCAACCTCACTTCATCAAGAAAACAGCCATGTGGGAAAACCGCTCAAAGACTGGGTAGCTAAGGACTTCTTTATCTCAATGTTTTTAATCAGTAACCACTATTGGTAACTATTGATACCAGGCCGCATGTTATCAGGGGTCACTTTAATGTCACTGGCTCCAGGTCATGAGATCCATTTTTGTTGTTCTACTTCTAAAAATAACTTGACTAAAGGAATTTTGAACAAAAAGTATTTTGTGGGTTCAAATATTTTCCATGAAGTGTGTCCAGAACTCGGTGCATTAGTCAAGGAAAATGTAATAATCAAAAGGTGCCAAGCCTGGAATATATTTAGTTACGAATTTTGTAATATTATAACTGCTATCATTCAGAATGTCAACACAAGCAAGCAAGTGGTGTCAAAGGTATTAATCAGGACATTCTATAAGGTGTTCGACTGGTAGCATGAGTGTGCAGACGGTATGGATTTCTTAATACACCCAATGTCTATTCCTGTCTACCACATTGCTAGTTAAGAACACATGTACAGTACAGTGCTCCTTGTGACTGTCATGCTCAGTGCTGTACAATCCAGCCTTGTCCCTTACCATAGCCTGTGTCTATCCAGCCTATCATCCAGGCTTACCTCTCCTCCACATTCCATTAAATTCACTAGTACTCCCTCGCCAGTATCATTTGATGTGCCGTCTCAATACACTAGTCAATTTTACAATTTATTGGCCCCGCAGTAGAGTTTTCAAAGATACTTGCAATCTTTACTCTAAAAATACTACAAATTTATAACATTATAGCTCGCATATTTCTATTTTTACAGGCATGCTTTGTTATGCCTCACCTAGCCAACTGCAAGTCTTAAATTAAAAAATTAACATACGTCTTAGTTCAAGCTACAGTGTAAGTCATTGCACTGATAATCATATGGGGTTGAATAAAAGACAACATACAGTAGAAGACATTTATATTAATTTCAAAATCACCCATGGTGTCCCTTCCTTCTAACCTTAAAACAACTGGATTTAAATAACAACAATTTCAAAAAATAAACTTCTGAATCATATAAAAGTGGTGTAGAAGTCACTGGACATGGACAAAAACTGTAGACAATGATAATGTCAATGGATGTAATACTCTAGTCATAACTTTCATATGTACATCTTCAAACGTAGAAGAATATTGGTACCCATTAATCTGCATATAATCTCTGTGCAATATACTAATTACAACTTCCTACGTCACAGTTAAAGACTAAAATTGTCTTATAAGATGCTGAAACAGCATCTACCTTTGTTTATTTTGGCATGTATAAATTTATATAAATTGCAGCCTTCATACATGCAACAAAAATACAAAATATTGAAAAAAAAAAATTTAATAACATTGAACCCCTCTAGATTGAGAGCCCAGTCATTCATAAATATGTAGGATTCAGAAACAACCTTTGTTTGCAAGATGCAACAGATGCCAAAAGTTCCGTTACATTAGTTACGTCACCTTCAGCCAAATATTTCGCTACCAGAGTTTAGGGGCTGAGGTTGAGGAGACACCAAGTAAACTTAGAAAGCTAGTGGACTATTACACACACCTTCAGGAAACAAAAATACCACAAAGTAAAAATAAAAAAATTAACACATGAACATACACCGACCGACCTGTTGATAACATTCAACATATAAAAAATTAACGGCTCTGGTAGTCGCATTCAACTGAAGACAGTGTATACAATGTTTCCATTTTAAAAACTTTCTAGGTATACTATAAATACACAAGTGACTGTGGCAAGAGAGCATTGATGACAACCTTCACCAATAGGTAATATTGGTACTTTTTTTTGTGAGGTAAAGTTTCAAACTACTTTGGAGAATTAAATGGTGAAAATTACTTAAGTGCATTGTTTATATCACCCAAATAATTTGTGTATATACCACAGTACATAATTCAATTGAGTATCACCAATATTTCGCATCAGACGTATCTCCCCATACAGAATGTTATCCTCAACTCTCAGTCACCACTCTTGATGAAGCATGTCTGCATTGCAAGTTGTGCAGACTCCAGCCCTCTTTACCGCTCCATGCCAAACTCGTGGGCATCATCGTCGGTAACGTCGCCGTACTGCCAGATGCTCAGGTGTTTCCTCTTCGCTTCTTCTTGGGCACTGCGGTAATCGGTCACCTGAAAGAACAATTTAACTCCAGTCATTAACACGCTTCGGGAAATGAAGTGAAATTTTTAGTCAAGAATGATTGTGTGCACATTTGTTACCCCTGCAGCTGTATCCATGCACTGCACCTTTACCTAAATTGTCATAGATGATGCAATCAAAATATAAGCATCAATACTCTGCCAAACAAAACTTCTTGCCATAAAGCTGTATCTCACGGACCGCTAAAGGACTCCTAGAAATCCCTCTCGGAAATATTCGATATATACAGCATCAACTTTATACACAGCCAGATATTCTATACATTACTAATACAGCAGGTTTTTCACAAATGCTGGGTTTGGTCTTAATCTTAGAATTGAATACATTTTCTGTCAACATTCACAATCATTTGGTGCAACTACCTCCCTGTGTCTTCCATGACATCTAACATATACAATCTCTGAAGCAGTACATTATATAAATGAATTTTTAGAGCAAGTGTAGAAGTTTTTTTTGTAATTCTGGCTCTGCATTAATGACAAATTTTACATCTGCAGTCCTATTCTAAAAAAAGAAATGATTGCCCTGGTTCAGCAAGGTGGGAACTACCAATGATAAAAAAAAAATTAAAACTATTTACAACTCACCAAAGATTGTAATCTTTTGTCTTTGCGTTCATCGAGTAGCAGCAAACCTTGTGCAAGAAGAGTGCGGGCTACATCAGCTTTGGTGTCTGCTCGCTGAATAGTCACATACTCCAAACCTCCAATACGGTATTCTCTGTTGACCAACACCTCTCGCTCCATTACTTCATTCATTAGTGATGTCAATGCATCCTCAACATAGTCTTCCTGCAAGAGTGGAAAGTTTGGCATCTTTTCATTCCATAAACCAAATGAATATTCAATCACAATACATTGTGCTTGCCTACTTCCGCTTCACATTTCTATCTATAGTAATATAGTACAACAATTCTCATTTAAATCAACATACGAAAATAATTTGAACCATCACTCAACCAATGAAACTTACATCTTTACTGAACTTGACAAGGGCAAAATGTAGTTCATGCGCATAAGGTGGTGCAGACGAGAAGCTACCAGGAAGTGATGCGCATTTAATGGCTTGAGTCACTGCTCTATTACCATAGTCAATATACCGTACGGACACGTTGCTTCCAGCTACCTTTTCAACCTTAGCACGATACCAGAGCCCATCAGTGTACTGAGCAGCACACAAGTCACCTGTTGATGTAAAAACATAGGTAATTTGAGAGGAAGATAAAAATTGTGCATATTTTTGTTGAAATTATTTGATAATGGTTTTATTTGTTGCAAAGTGGAGCAAAACCCAGCTCTAGAGCCCCATTTCATAGCTGTAACTAGTGTGAAAAGTGTGCATGCCTAGTGTACTTATATCTTCTAATATTCCAGAACTCTCATACTTCTCCAAGATGTGTATTGTGACGGTTGTTCGTCACCTGGAAGACAATCAACTTTACCATCATGATTTTGATCATATTCCAGCTTCTCATCCCCCTTTTCAATGTTAGTTTTGCATCACTTTCTCAAAGTGTTGACAAAACATGTTGTTATAGACAAACATGTCATCTATAATATTCTGGGTTCATATCAGGTTCTTCAAAGCCATTATTATGCATGATCATCTGATGTTGTGCTGTTAACATGTTACCTGCTCTACTCTCAAATTCTTTTCCATTTTTTTATTACTGCAAATGCCTCCCTTGTGAATTGTGTCATCCTCCTGGACTTGGGCCGTTCCTCTCCTATCCCAAACCTCATTACTGTACTTTGCATGTTTTGGAAGTAAACTTGAGTAACTAATTTGTTTGTCCATTGTAGCAGCCTTTTAGGCCCTACTGTAGCACCATGCAGTTCTCTTTATTCCTTGCCCCATATTTTAGGGTGCCAGTAGTACAGTTGGGTTCATTTTTGACCTACAATCTAGAATTCCAGGTTCGAATCCTGGGCAGGACAGAAATGGTTGGGCGCATTTACTATTACCTAACGTCCTTGTCCAATCAACAGTTAATAGGCACCCAAGAGGTAGGCAGCTTCTTGTGGGGTTGCATCCTCGGGAGGAAGGGGGGGGGGGGTGTATTGGGACCTCAAAACAAACCCAACATGTACTGTATGTATATACTGGGAGCCTGTCCCTTGACACAATGACCAGAAAGTACCACAAAATACACCTTTCACAAATAATACGCAATGCATAATAGCTAAGAAAACTCGTAATAAAAATGTCTCGTGTACCTACTCTTATTTTATTTCTTAGCCCCCTGCTGTTAGAACACTTCTGTAAACACCATCTCCCTCACACACACACACAACCCCCACAATAACAACACACTTACCTCGCTTGGGAATATATGCTCCCCCAAGAGGTGGCTTGGTGGCAAATTCTGTTCGAAGGTTGTCCATCATCTGTTCAAGGGCAGGTCCCTCAGAACAGTACTGACCATACAAGACACCTTCTCTAGTCACTTCACTAATCATCATGGGTTTGTGGTCTACTTTGCGCTCGCTTACTGCGTCCTCTACCTATAAGAAAAAAATATCATTTGAAACTGGATGATGTTATCATAAAAGTGATAAAGGAAGGCATAATTGGTATCCTAATATTAGCCTCTTGTAATTCACAATCTGTAGTTCCTCTAACACAATACACTTTTATTCCTATGCCTAATGCAAAATGGCCTATCATCATCCTGCAGAAGATCAAGAACAACAGTGCTTTGGATTTTAAAGTAATACTGCTAGTAATTATTATATGAAGCAGAAAATTATTATTCCCCATCCCAATCACAATATCATATCAAATGCCTGTAAATAATTTATAAAATCATACCTTCTCCTCTTTTTCTTCTTCAACAAAATTGGACCAAATACCAATTTTCTTTTGTTTGGCAGAGTCTTGAGCAGCAGTGAGTAGATGGTAAAACTTGGACGACTCTGCAGTGAAGTGAACCGAGCTCAGACCCTCTTCAACCAAAAGAACGGAAAGATTTTTGTTTTCCACGTGCAGCCACCCGATGAAATTTCCGCCTTTGTCCATGGAATCAACCTAAATATAACAAAAGAATTTATGTTTAATAATTAAAATGAATTTTATATACACATGCACACGTATACATTTCATACAGATGTTAGTGTGTGTATGTAGTCAATGTCAACTTTTGGGATCCTACTCTCTGGTACTCGATCAAATTTTTTGAACTCCTATACACATGCACCTATACATCCATATTTTTCCTGCAAGATCTGCATCCATATGATAAAAACCCAATGCATTTTTATTACACATGACCACCCACTTCAACTGAATTGCCTGAATATTTCTTCCGATATTTACACTAATCAGGATGCATGGCTGGGTTGCATCTAATGAGTGACAGTTAGCATTGAGCATTTTTCCGAATGCAGTGTTGTTGCCTGCATCATCCTCTGAAGCAATTTGTTATTCACTCTGAGGGCAATCCAAGTTGACTTTCAGTTCAGTACATTGTGGAGTAAAGAATAGGGGGGAGGCAGAGGGAGGGGTGATGTATTTGTTTCACTATGAGCTAACACTGGCATCATGCATTATTACCTGGTTGCAAATAAGAGATTTGTTCCTGTATTATTATTATTATATTATTATTACTATTATTGAGAGGAGCCTGTAAGTGTAACCTCCACTGATTGGACATGGGGGCTTGCTAAAGTGGACAAGAGCACAAACATCAAAACTTTAAAAATACGAAAACAGTTATTTCAATTTCCTGTAGTAATTGCAAGTGTGATAACGGCCACTTTTGACAAATGAACTTTCAAGATACTTGCCTCAATCTCGACCTCACGCTGCAATACAAGATTTTTGGTGAGCGCAAGTGCTTCCTCACCATGAGGTTCACCCGGCACTGTGCCTCCAACACCTCCAGGAGCAGGACGCGTGGCTCTGGGACAGCTGATGCCTGCCAGCAGGAATGTTATGAGGCACGTTTCTCTCGGTATAAACAGACGAACACGGGAACCTGAAGCCACAAACTCCACAACTGCTTCAGTGCGACCAGCACGTTGCAAGAATGGCAAAAAACCTTTGGCTTTTCCAACATCCTAAAATAAAAATAAAAGGCATTTTAATTTTTATATACAAAATTAGGAATATTGTGATAAAAAAAAGTCCCCCATGTGAGCATCAGGATCTGAACTAAGCAATGTATTAATCCACATTAATAACAACAATGGTGGGTTGTGCAAGATTCCCACAGTATTAGCATCATGTCAGTCAACATTTATCTATATATAATTAATTATGAAAGAGCTATCTAAAGTTGTAACCCTTTCTAAATTTAACTATTACTACAACCCCATTATCATTTTTTCAATACAGGAGAAAATAGGGAAAGAAGCCAAATACTAAATAGCATCACACTAAACACCTGTACCCCACTTGATATTTGCGCCGCATTGCAAGACTCTGCACAAGTAATGGGGTTCAAGTGTTGCAAACCCTAAGTAGTGAGGTTGACCACTACTTAAGCGTTACTATGTTCATGAAATACCCATAATAAACTTACACTAGAAATGTCAGCAACTCTGTGAATTGGAGTTTCCTTTTTGTTGTGAAGACCCTTCGCCGATTTTATTGCCTTGGCTTCCGCAGACAGTAAATCGTCGTAACAACTGGCACGCTGATCATCATCTTGTCTGTATCTAATAACTGTTGCATAGCCTTTGCTCACCATTGCTTCTCCAACATTACTGAGGAAAAAATGCAGTTATAAGGACTGTGAATATGGGTACAAAGATAAAATGAGGACAATCAACATGTGGAAAAATACTCCCAGGGCAGCAACTGGATTTATGACATTCTTATATAACGAGGTGAAGGTGGGGTCCCTTGATTGTTTCAAACGTGAGTTGGACATGAATATGAGTGGGATTTGGTGGTTATAAATAGGAGCTGCCTCGTATGGGCTAATAGGCCCTCTGCAGTTACCTTCATTCTTATGTTCTTATACAAGAGCAAGGAGCACTGGAGGAATAACCCACTGACTGGTGTACCAATATTTTCAAAATATCTGTCCAGACAGATTTCAACTAATACAGCAGTTTATTCTCTTCACACACAATGAGGGGCCTCAAGGCTACGATAAGAGTGGAAAATGAAGCAAGTGTTCGTGACACAGTTACTCGTGTACAACTAGTATGTGATGGATAAAATTCAGAAATCGAGCAATGTATTCGCAATGTAAGAATGTGCAAAAAAATAGTTTTTATATAAATAATGTTACACAAGAATTTACACAGAAACGAGGCAGGAAAACATGCAGATATTTGAATAATTACAAATTGCTAAAGAATAATTCACATTTGTCATACTTACACATCTCCAATTCTGACAGTACAGCAGGTCTTTTCTGGGAAGTTATTCTGAGCTGGTTGGATGTAATCAACAGTGCACTGAACTTTTTGTCCAATAAGCTTCTTGCGCAAGAACTCTCTTGCCTCAAATAACCAAGGAATATCGTAGAGAGGGCGGAAGTTCTTGCCTGGGGGCCTAGGGGTATCTGCATCTGGAAGTCTAAATAACAAAACACAATATAAACAAACATTCGTTTACAGTTGTACAGAAGAAAAATCATCTACATTACAAACAAGAGTAATAAAAATTAACATTTCTAATTAAAGGTATATAATAAATTTAGGAATGCATGATTTTTTTTTGTATCTTATTTCAAAAGTACAGTAAAAGCATAAACTGTGTGGGACAACAAAACAGCAGTAGGGTCACAAGGGTGTGCAGCTTAATGCATCACATGGATGACTTGCACGATTAATACCGTATAACAAAAGCAACATTTATATACACAGCTCAAATTATCCAGATAGTTTGGTTTTGTAAATAAAGTATTTCAAGTATACACAAGGAAACAAACTCCAGGAAACTTACCTCGGGGGCCTTACACTGGACAAGAAAATCTTTTTAGTTGTCCCATCCTGACGTTTTACAACCAGAGCATCACCATTTACAACTTCTACCACTTTCCCAGTGAATTCCTTGTCTTTGTCGGCTATCTATAAATAAAATATAAATATAAATATAATACTTATAAATACATAAATTTCAGTAACCCTAAGAAAAACTGAAAAATGAGAAAAATAGTTTATGGAGGTATAAGAAATGCAAGATTTGCACCCGGTATGAATGACTAGTAGATAGGACAAAGAGCACTTCCCGTCTTGCCATTGATAAGTAAGCACTCCAAGGTGCATGCTCCTTGGAGTGCTTACTCCAAGTACACCGATCACCTTACCGATAGGCTTGAAGGTTTGTAATCCGTCCATAGACGAATCTGTTTTTCTTTGGCTTGTTTCTCGGCCGCTCTCAATTTTTCTGGTCCTCCAGTTACTGTTGCTATGGACCAATCAACACATCTTGCAAAGCCATCCCGCAACAATGCTTCTGCAATGTTTCCATTCTGCAAGAAGTGAAAAGTAAGATAATATTTTAATTAAATAACCCAAATAATAAATGGGGAAAAAAGTTGATTAGTTTTTGCAGGTATGCATTCAGGAAAGAATTATACACAATTTGCAATGAGAGGTCACAGGATTTAAGCATATTGAACTCATTATTGACGATGGCGATAATCAGACGCAATGTATCTAACTGGAAGCACATTATTAGCACCACAGGGTTCAGTTCTTGCACCACTAATGTTCATCTACATAAACAATATACAAGAAGGAATTGATCATGTGTGGATGATGCCAATACTGGGAAAGATAGGAATGCAGATGATTGTCATGCCCTTCAAAGTGATCTAGATGAAATATGTTCCTTGATCATCTTTGTCCCTTCATGTTATTTTTATGGTTTAAAGTATCATTAATGTTAATTTACGTTAGTTGCAGCCTAAGGTTAATGTGTGACAGAACCCGTGGTCATACAAATAATGTACCTTTACTCTTTCACCAACCATCTGCAATCCTAATCTATAGCAAGTGTAATAGACTCACCACCACCACAATGAAAAAATTATTAGAAATAAAATACGACCGATTCGTTTTTAAAGTTACACAATTAGATTTAAAAATACTGACCGGATGAATGATGGAGCCAACAAAGTTGTTATTGTTGAAGGTTTCCAAAATAATCTGAACGTCTCGCTGGAGAAGCCTAGATTCTGTAAAGAAGCGAGCCTCATCTGCAAATGGCTCGCTACTGGATTTGTCATGTTTGCCTTCGGAATCCAATTTATTCATTGGGCACTGAAAGGATAAATACAGTAATTAAATATTTGTAGGCACCCTCTCACTCCATCCCATCCCCTGATGAAAAATATCTCCAACTCGATCCATATTCACCCCCCCCCCCACCCCTTGGTAATCAAGAGGGAGGGGAGGACACTTGGTAATCAAACCCCTATAATTATATTTATCAAGCTC